>JAZGTK010001771.1:3037-36298 GCA_036877625.1 Ambastaia sidthimunki | reverse complement strand
AAACAGTGTTGTAGGTAAAGCTCTCAGTATCGAGTCATGCTGACCTGGATGAAGGGTATCTTGAGCGCTGAGGAGCGAGTTCGAGCGGATGATGTTGATCTTGCAGCCAGGATTGCGTCGCACACGATTCACAGTCATTGTTAGGTTGCGGATCTGTGCCTGCATGTCATGGATGAGAATCCCGTGAATCTGCAGCAACGCATTCGATTCTTCATAGATCTGCTGCAGCGTGTGGAAGCGACGCTCTGAAGACGAGTTTGTGGCATGTCTCTCTTCACTCTGTTGCACAGCAAAACAAAATGTAGCACGTTCATATTTTCTTGCAGATATTCTATTCAAAATACATGGTTTGTGAGGACAATCCATCTGTGCTTACAAACAAGTACACAAGTAAACACTAATTAGTGAACACTGATCCTGTTATTTAGTATAGAGGATTTAAAAAGTGACCCAACAAAACCCCAATACACAAAACAAATACATCAAATCAAATCAGCGTTATAGACCCTACAAGAGCATTCATTGACCAAAAGAGGACAGAAAAATAATGCTGGTAATAAATCAGTACATCACACATATTATAATCCCTTAAAATGTATTTCACCAGAGGTGTAAATAGTACAGACAAACTATGTTTATCTTACAGTATGATTAAACTTTAAAAAGATCAATTCAAAAACAGACTCGAGTGTTAGTCTTTTTAAATTGTAATAAGCATTACAAAATTCATAATGTAAATTATTTTAGCTTTAGAAGTCAATTCATGAAAATAACAGTCAACAGTTAAGTGCTGCATGTGTTTCATTTCTTTGTGTTTTTGATTCAGTCCTGTGACCCAGTTTCCCCTTTTCTCATTTAGTTCAGCTGTTGTCAATTAATGAACTCATTAATACTTTGTTTGGTTCACATTATAGTCCTTATGTTCTTTTGTTTCTTTGTCCTGTCTCAAGTAAATATGAAGATGTGTGTTCTTATAGGCTTGTTATTTCAGTAAAATGAAGAAAAAAAGATATATTTATTTATACGATAAGAGGTTCAGGCCATGATGACCTGAAATATTTAAGATCTAAATGTACTTTGATGATTTTAAAGAAATTGGAGGGAGTAAAAAGGATGATTTATCTCTCAGGATAGGTTATTAGGTCCAAATATTACATTTTATTAGTACTTCACTAAAGTACATATTCCCCACAATATAAGAATGTTAAGTATAATTATTTTTACATTTCTGGGAATGATGCAGGAAAATCTCATCACTAATTATCACTAATAATTAAATCAAAATAATATATTTACAGCTGATCTGCCTTGTTTATGTTTTGTTTTGTGTCAGGGTTGGATTGGCTGTTTACAGGGGTACAGTCCCTGTTATACAGGTGTGGGGTCACAGTGGTACCGGGGTGAGATCATTGTTGCACAAGGCCCATATACTGCAAGACTACATTGTTGGTCCTTGCTCACTGCTGATCATGTGGCCATTGAACAGATTCCAGCTCTAATCCAGTAACTGATCAGGGTTAATGAGGTATTAGTACAGATCCAGTGCACTACTGTAAGTGTACACTTCTGTTAGTCTACTAGTAGTCTATTAAGTGCACTACTATCAGGTTCTGTGTAACTGTAGTGCACAATGCAGAGGTAAGACATAATTTCTGAAGTGTGGCCTGTGTTACAAAGATAAAAAATCTTGCTTGCATAGTAAACTAAAAACTTATTATCATGTATGCATCAATACAATTGGCTGTTTTTCAAAGTTGTGTATATTATGTATATTATGATAATGAATATAGCACTTTATTTATTTATTTAGTTCATTTTCATGTAATCATGTGTCTATACTTGCACTTGTACAAACATCTTTGCCCATCTCAACTTTAACCCGTTTGTAGGTTGTAGGAACTTTTTTGGGCTTTGTGACCCAACATAGCAACATTGACCAATGGTGTGAGTTTAGAGAATGACTACCTGTTTTTTGACAAATAAACAACAGGTAGAGTGTTTTTGAAAATGTCTTTATTTTTGAAAATTTTGTTACTACTAAAGGAGAAGAAACCACCATTAAAAATTCAGAGTGAGAATTTTTAGGACCCTCTGTGCTACCGTGTAATGGGCTTCTCACAAAACTATCCACAAATTCCACACAACTTTAAATCTTCAGCTCTCACCTGCAACTCCAGGACTTTGATGCGATGTCTGTGGTTCCTTAGCTCCTCTTGAAGCTCTGAGATGGTTTCTTTCAGGTCCTGCATTTGCTGCTTGCGCTCTTCGTTCTCATGCAGCCAATAAGATACCTCATCTGTACATCGGAACATGTCGGGACATCTCTGCTCTTCCAGCTGTGGTAATGTGGCCATTAAGCGACACTGTCCGTTTGGCGTGACCTCATTGCTATATTCACCACACTGCATTAGACCACTGCTAACCCGATGTGTGTTACTCTCAGTTGTGTCTGTTTTGTTAGAAACTGCATTTTGGGACTCCTCAACAGGTTTGACAACAGGAAACTGGACCCAGACTGCAGAGAATAACAAACCATACACCAGAGAAAACTTCATTCTGCTGTAGATTAAAGTTCTCCATACACAGTAAGGACTAGAGAGTGAAATCCAGTATAATCCGGTATTAGTTTTCTGAAACCTGTTTGGGTCTTCCTGATAAAGCTTATTTCCTCATGGTTTAATACTGTCTCCAGACTTTTTCAGGGCAGATTGGAAGTAATTGAGAAGGAGGAAGCTGATTGGTCGGGCATTAGCCAGAAATCCTCAACAGACTGCCAAGCAGCATTCTGTGTAAATAAATAATAGAATTGATATCAAGTCAGCAATTCAAAGTCTAAATGTTTACCAATGGATGTTTACCAATTACCAATGTTTACTACTACTTATAATAAAACATGAAATAATAAAAAAAACATTCTGTGAATGTACATTATGTACATAAGGAAAGGCAAATAAACATATGTGAAAAGCAAGAGTTACCTTTCACCAGACAGACATATCCGTCTTCATTACTTTCTGCCTCTCTTTCTCTCTTACAGCTGCTATGTAGGAAATGCTTCCCTATGAGACAGTGTTACTATGGATCTACAAACATCCTCTAAATCTTCTCTAATAGGATTCCTGCTGCTAACACTGAGCAATGCCTTTGAAATATACACACCCTGTTAAATATATGCCTGGGCTGTGAGAAACACTTGCCAGTTAAAAGTACAGTCTTTTTTTCCCAAAAATTTTTTGACCAAAAATATTAATGACTTATCATGCACTCACTTATTTGGCGAATGCAGGGTGCTCATTACATACAGTAGCTTACATTACATCACATTTCATGTCAATGATAGTCAATACAAAAATATGTTCAATATAATACTATGAATAAAACATCATATTGTGTAAGTTTATTATACGTAATGTAAAAATATCATTCATTGATGTGAAATGTGGAAGTAATTTCTTTATTACTTTTCAGACAACCCAGTTTTCCATTTAGCCCAAGTCAAATCATCAGTAGCTTTCTGAAGGGCTCTGTAAAACAAAGCGACCAGTAACATGAGCATAAAAGCCAGCAAGGACAGGGGTCCAATATCATGTTGTGGCCCTAATGGAAAATGCCCCTTAAAATGGTTTTGCCTCAAGCAAGTTACCAAAATGAAACTTTTTCAATGTGAAATCATGTGTAACTGAAACACAAGACACAATCTTTGACATTTGTAAATAATGTATGTGAGATTTTAAATGGAGTACACTGTAATTCATTATTTTATCTAACATGATTTCCAAATAATACATCTGTATCTCTGCAAAAATGGCATCTATCTTTGTATCTATCTTAAGTCTATCTGAAGTCTATAACTAATCTGTTGATTACCCAGTATTAGTATTTTGACTCAAACAAATTATATTTTATTGTTCTTAAATGGAAAGGGTTTGGTACACATGCACATTTTTACATGAATTAGGCATCAAAGCTATAAAATCATAATTTTATGTTTTGTAATTTTCTAATTAACCAGAGGTTACTGTTATCCATTTTAAAAACATGAAAACATATATATTTATTTAACATATATATATATATATATATTTAACATAAATATTTATATATTTATTATATTATATTTTAGCACCAAAACTGTAAATGCACCCGGGTGGCATCATGTTCTAATCTCTCACCTTCCCAATTCATTTCTTAAAAAGATTAACACTTGTGTGTCAAACACAAGTACAACACATGCCCAGTAATTGATTTGATGTGAATTTTACCCTTTTCTCTGAAACTGTGTAAACCAACACGCATGCCCTTCAACACAATGGAAGTCAACACCAAATGACAAGCCCATGGAGATCAAGCACTAATCTTGTGCTCATTCACGAGGGCTATTTCCACGTTTACTGTCAATCTTCTGTGAATTACACATCTGCAGGACAGATGATGCACCGGGGTTTCCTGCTTTACACCACTTATTTAAAAGTGACAAATGAAATATCCTAGAGTTTGGTGGCCTTGAGGAATTGACGCACAGGTAGCTTATAAAAGACAACCGGAGAAAGGTTTCAGACATCAGAGACGGGCAAACGCACACAAACACAGAGAGAAGACCATTCATAGACTGATTTCTCTCAACAGGTGGGTAACAAACTTCATGCAGTATAAGTTTATTTCTGATGTCTGGTTACCTTTAAACATTGTTTGTTTGTTGTCTCAACATGCAGTATGTTAGATTTTATTAAGAGAAAAGATATTAATATGTTTATTTTATTGTAATTTAAAGGATTTACCTTTTTGTTTTTCTCAGTTGTATAATCCAAATTCATTAACTTTTACATGTGTAAATGCATTTAATGTGAATTAATGTGAAAGAGTGTGAAGTGTCTTTGGCATTAATGCTGTTGTGCTGGTGTGTTTGTTCAGATATGGTCAGGGGAGTGAGGATGTTGTGTCCTGCCTGGCTCTTGGCTTTAGCTGTGCTGTGTGCAGGTGGATCTGTTAGAGCTCAGTGCTGGGAAAACGCTCACTGCAGGGACCTCAGCACTGAGGAGAACATACTGGTGAGTTGCAGTACATCTGTGAATACTTCTCATTGATTACTGCTTGCTAAGGAAAGAATCAGTATTAATATCTTCTATATTGTTGTTCGGTTTTCATTCATGTTTACAGCATGTACAATGCGGGACAAGTTATGTTCCAAAGATTTATATTTAGGTTTGAGGCTGTTTGTTCTAGTCTCTAACCCTAAGTGTTAGTCCTTCATTACCCTTACAAAAATTAATCACGGTTTTACTACAGTTTACACCAAAAATCATTGTTACTATAGTTAAACCATGGTAACCACAAATTAACCATGACTGTGTTACATCAACCATGGTATTTATAGTACAACTGCAATTCTATAAATGGGATTCAATGCACCAAAAACCCATGGTTACTACACTACATTTACAGTTTTTGTAAGGGTAATATCAGTATGTGCTATGGGCCTGTCTGATACCACAAACCAAAGGCATTGTTGAGGGCAGGTGTGCTATTCATTTACATTACATTTATTAGTTTGACAGACGCTTTTTTGGAAAATGCTTTCACATTTTCTCTCTTCTTCTATTGCTAAGAACTGCATCCAGCTCTGCAGGTCTGATCTCACCGATGAAAGCCCCATCTACCCTGGAGAAAGCCATTTGCAGCCTCCCTCTGAGTCAGAGCAAAATGAGATCCTTGCACCCATCTCCACCGTCTCCCTCACTCCCATCACGGAGCAAATGGCCCCAGAGTCCAGCCCCCGGCATGAGCACAAACGCTCTTACTCCATGGAGCACTTCCGTTGGGGAAAGCCGGTGGGACGCAAGCGTCGGCCCATTAAGGTCTACACCAACGGCGTAGAGGAGGAATCCGCAGAGATTCTACCAGCAGAGATGAGGCGTGAGCTGGCCACCGACGAGCTTGACTACCCCCTGGAGGAAAACACCTCAAATCAGCAGGAAAAGAAGGACGGGTCCTACAAAATGAAGCATTTCCGCTGGAGCGTCCCACCCGCCAGCAAGCGCTACGGGGGCTTCATGAAATCATGGGATGAACGCAGTCAGAAACCACTTCTCACGCTCTTCAAAAACGTCATCAACAAAGACCACCAGAAGAAGGACCAGTGAGGTGGAGTTGAAAGGGTTTGGGTGGAAAGAGATTGTAGAAAGTGGTTTTTAATATATACATGATACATTTCTTCCCAGTAAACTTCTAAATGAGAAGGTATCTTATTATAAAGTGTACAAGAAAAAGAGTGAGGGTGGTGTTGAATACACATAGCACTTATTCCTGTTGTAATCAACAATAAATCCTGAATACTGTACATAGAAACGCTGTGGTAATTAAATACTGATTAGAGTCTGGAGAAAAGCATATTTATCTTATTTATTGAAATGTACTATACTGTAAATTTTGAGAATGTGATACATAAAAATATGTTTAAGCAGAAAAGAAGAAACTGGTTCATTTCCAAGAAACCAACACACATGCAAATTATGTTCTTCTTCAAAAATACAGTATGTGCCATTGTCAATAAAGTTTAAAACACGGGGCAAAGTTTTAATTTCATAAAATTAGACTTTAATTGACATTCTGGTCACACCACATATGTACATCACTTAAGATTTAGTTCGTTTAGTCAAACATTCACAGAACACGGTTCTGAAGTCATCGGTTTGCACAGTATCCCAACACATAACATTTAATAAATTGACATGTGATAATTATTCATTACAATCCACAGTGTTGTAATGCTGTCAGTAGTGACTTAACAAAAATGTCATGAAAAATGGTAAAATCACAGACAGAACACCTAGCGCATGCAGAGACGACTGACACGGACAGTTTTTGAGAGGAAATTCTGAACTTTGATAATTGATTTCATACATGCAGAATTATTTTAATGACCTCATATGTAAGCCATCTAGAATATCCATCATACCCAACTGAGAAAGAACATTTTATTTTCTTTATACTTTGATTTTAAAGCCAGTATTTATAAATAGTAAATAAATTCCAGCAGGAAATAAATGACAAACTTTAACAGATATATAACATAGAAACAATGTATAGACAAGAACACATGCACAGATGAATTTTCACAGACCATTAAGTGCATTTTTTAGCATACGCCACATTAACACATTGAGCTGTAAAGTGCTGTGATTAAATAAGACATGATAACAACAAAATAACAATAACAATCTTAATGTACACATGAAAATATTTACAAATGTACAGAAATAGGAAGAAATGTATAGGCAACAAATGAAACAATGAAACTCATGGAAAAATTATTAAATAGAGCTAATTGGCCCTTTATGACCCTGAAAGAAGTGGATTGTTAGCAGTTTAAAAGGAAAACAGTTAATTCATGAACCAAATACATTTTAAGTACTAATGTACTTTGCTAAAACACAACAGACTGGAATTTATTTTCTAGCACACAATGTGCAAAAGTTATGACTAGAATACAGGAATTATTGTGTGCAAATTTGATTGCACAGGAAACATATTTACTTTTGTACCCCACACCACCCTTTTGTATCTTCAGGTTTACTTTTAATAATCTCATTAATTATTGCTTTAAATACAAATGTTATTGCAGCATGTAAAGAATTTTTAAACATGCAAACAAAGTTTCTATGTAGATAAACTGTCTATCTTTCAAATAATCAACGTTATGATAAACAAAGATTCTGAATACATGCCCAGAACATTCTTAACTCAAGATACAAAATTTAAGGCAGCTTTATTTCATTTGTACAAGAATCCACCCAGCACTGGCTCTAAATAAGACTGTACATTCAAAGACTGTACTGTTACAGTACACAGTAACCTGGCCAATTCACTGATGAATATATCTGATTCACAGATATATTACCGCTTAGGTTAATCACACTATTAGTGCATATTGAGCCCACAAAGAGTAATTTCTCTTGGTTTTTTGTCTTTTTAGTGGAATACCACTTGACTATAGTCTGACAAAACATACAGGACACATTTACACAGACATTTACACCTGGACGTTATGAAGGATTGATATAAGTTTGATGAAAATAGTGTTGTGTGTGACTCCTGTCTTCCTCAGTACACACAGAGGTCTGGAAACTTCATTTCATAGACCGGTACAGAGCGACTCCGGCCTTGTCCATTTCCAACAGAACCAGATGGACTCGGAGGAGGTCTGTCCAACAGAGAGAGAGAGAGAGAGACCTGTGTCAATCACAACAGCCCATTTTCAAAATTTTCATGGACAGCTGTTATTCTTTAAATTTAATGGATTTTAATTTTTTTAAACTTCATGAACAGGTTGTTAGCACATGGTGTAGCCACATAGTGTGGCTATTTGCACACTAATAGTTAGAAGAACACAAAACTGGAAAAAATATCAATTTAGATGTCAGAAAAGTGGCCTGAAAACTGCCTAAATTCTAGCCCTCTCTCTTCTACTTTTATAATTGTATGTGTTATGTTGTACTTTTTTGTATTTACACAGGTGTGCAAACACTAGGCTACCACACTTTTTGTACTGGGGGACAGCTAGTTTACACAATGGCTGTTTCATTTTATTTACCTGATTGTGATTTCAAAGATTTGGTTGAGTTTGCTCTGCAACAAGGAAGCCTGGAAGAAGATTTTACCGTTACAGTCTTGAAAAACAATTTATTGTCACAGTTTGTGTCTAATTTTTAATCAACTTTACGAACAAATGTTTGAGAGTACAAACACAGGAGACTACTTTGGGACGAGCTGTCTGTTTAAAACTGTACAGTGTTTAGTTTCTGATAACATTCAACATATAGACTCACTCTGGCACCGCAATGGGCTGCAATCTCCTCAAATGGAGCAGTCTGAAATCTCTCCACCACCTGCCTTCTGTGCTCCCTCTCCAGCTCCTCCACATTCTCACTGTCTACTGAACACACCAGCGATTAAACATAACAATACTTCATTTGGCAGGTTCATATATTATTATTTGACCACACAGGAGCTCGTTAATTTTCTGTTTTACAGCTTTATTACAGTTTTGTGGTATAATTGTAATAGGTAAATAATACATGTTTTCAAAATGTCATACGATGTCAATATAGATATTTCAGTGAAACACTTACCTATGGCTTGTTTAAGAGTTTCAAATGTTATCTGCTCTGTTGTGGATCTCTGTAAAAAAAAAACATATCTCTGTTTCAGATACAGTATAAGCAGAAATGGTTGAAACATACAGATACACATTGAGTGATGAAGATGAGGGTGTGTTTATTCTTGTACCTGTTCTTTCTCTGGACTGTGTCTTGACTCCATCTCTAACTGCAGAGATACAGTGTCTCCAATACTCTTCCTCTTAGACAACCTGTCTTCATCTGAGTTCAAAAAAATCATACTGTATCAAAAATCACATATTTTAAATCTCATAACGGAACACAACCCTAAAATATCACTCTTTGTATTCATGTTTATTATTTTATTAATAATATATTAATTTGTAATATATTAACAATCATTTTTTTTACCATGATTTTACCATAGCACTTTTAAATATAATAATGTGGTATTTTGACAAAAACAATTATAATAAACATGCATTCTACATAATATTTTACATAACTGATGAATATGAAATTTTACTTTGACGTATTTAAAACCTGGAATTCAACAGTTTAAACAAATAGCTTAAAATAATGATTAAATAGAGATGTATAAGTTAAAAATACTCTAATGAAATAAATCTTTGTTGTACAGTAACATTACACAGTAAAACACTCTAATTGGATGTTGTCTAATGAGGATACAGGAAAACAAGAGCTGACGTCCTGTTTAAATGGATTTAAAGGTCAGGCTGAGGGTCACACCTGTGATCTGAGGGATGTAGGGAGCAGCCAGTCTCTCTGTGTTGTATCCAGAGCCGCCCAGCATCTCTGCTATCTTACCCTGAGCAAACAGCACCTCTCCCTCCAACTTCTCCAGCTGCTCTGGAATCCTGAGAGAGAGAGAGAGAGAGAGAGAGAGAGAGAGAGAGAGACTGAAGCTGTATGGGTCATGAGTCTGAGGCTTTTCAGAACCACAGTACAGTATATCATAGCCAAACAGAAGTGTACAACCACGACTGAGTTTGAGTAAAGTTGTATGTTCTCTATCATTGATGAGTGTTTATAAAATATGAGAAAGTCTGTCATAGTTACAGTAGTTTAACTGACAAATGGCACATGTAGGTAATAGTAGGTAACAGCTACTGTTGCTTACTTAGAAGTTTCAACAAGCACATCTTCTGGAAGTAGGAAAGGAAGCTGTTTCTTTCTTGATTCAATCACCTGTGAAAAACACACAACACATTTACTCACTCACTCCATCATACTGTATCTGTAAATGTATATTATCTTACATTCTAAACACTATTAACCAGCTTAAATCCCAGAAGAATTTCCATGCTGGTCCTAAACGGTTTATTCTGGTTATAGTGATAGTCTCCTTTCTTATAGATTTTTCCTTCTGTCTCTGCTGGAAATATGTTAACTATTCACTGTACAGTCATGTGATATGATGAGGCCCTGTGTGTCTCTCTGACCTCATGGACGTGTTGACAGAAGGTGGGCACAGTTGTCAGCTGGCTGATGAGGTTCAAATATGCAGCCGACAGCGCGTGGATGGCACAGCGGTTATATACAGGAAGTGCTTCCTCATTCAAGGCCAGATCCTGAGGAAGAGGAAACATCAGTTTAGCCATATAGTTAGTCTAATAGATGCTAACATACACTTGAACATTATGTAATGAGATACTGAAGATAAAGCATTTCAGTATGACCTTAAATGCTGGGCTTTATGCAAATGAGATCAACTTCAATTGCCAGACATGTAAGGTTTGGTAATTATAAAGTTTGCAGTGGGGAACAAAAGTCACAGATTACTATAAAATGCTTTACTATAAAATAAATATGCTTTATTTTACATTTAGATAATTTAATAACGCTACTTACCATATTATTAGCTTAACAATTTAAATTAAAAAATGTTTATGATATTGAAATGTTCCAAAGACCATCTTCTGTGCTCAGTGAAAGAACAGAAACACAGACAGGAACTACAGAATTATGCTAAACTTACAATTTAAATTCTGTATGAGGGGCGAAAAGAAAACAGGACCCAGTAAAATATATTTCTTTCTCAGTTTATCCCTACAGTCATGCACATATCTAATCAGGTGAAGGGGTGCGAGACATACCTGTAGGGCCAAAGCCAGTCGAATTAGGTCCACCACCACCTCCTCATTGGCCAGCTCCACACAGATCAAGCCCAGCAGCGTACAGAGAGACTCGAAGTGCCGCTGGTCACTGCTCTCCTCTTTGCAGGCCAGGTAAATGTGGCGATAAAGCCTCTGGCTGTGTTTCTTCATAAACAGGTTGTCCTGTCTTGAGCATTTGTCTACTTTCAGCTTCAGTACTGAGATATCTGATATAATTCTGTAGAATAAAAACACAGAGGACAGAAATACACTGTTAAATGTTTTGTCAGGAAACCCTTTACTCTCAGAGACACATATTTAAGGGGATAGTTCACCCCAAATGATTTAACTTTAAATATGATTTAACATGACAGAATTTAGAGAAATGAGTTTTTAACAATGACAATTGCAAAAAACAACCTGTTACCTGACTGTGCATAATAAAAGTTATGTGGAAAACCTACAAAAAATGCCTTGAGGAGAATCACTACACTAAATTAATAAAATGGTTTGAATCATAAGAGCAAAATGGATACATGGAAACCAAAGTTTTTTAGCAAGATAGCTCCATCTTTCATTAAGAGGTCCACTGTAGATCGCTATAGAGTGCTTAGATTCCCAATAAACTCAAACCTGACAGGGGAGAATTTATGCCGGTTGTCATGGCGATCAATGATGCTGATGAGGATGTCGAGAACGAGTAGGCGGATCTCAGCATCCTCCATCAGAGTAAAGGACAACAGCGGGTCCAAGAATGAAGTGGGCAGAGCTGTCAGAATGTTGGTGGACTGGAATCCTGCTGTTACCTGAAGGAGAAAGAATGAAAGAGAGGAGCTGACATTCAGAAGCACACGAGACCCTCAGATGATTTAGACGGCATCAGCAACCGTGGGCATTATGAAACAGCAGGGCAGTAACTGGCACACAGCCCGAGCGCTCACGGAATCCGCTCACCTGCAGCAAAGATTTCAGCAGCATAATCTGTATCATCCTGCTCCCCTCAATCCTACAAACAAAAACACACATTTGTTAACAAAATACAAGCTTCAAATTCTTGCCACCGTAGCACTTATCTGTATAATTCCTTTTTTTTTGCATTTAATGTTGGGTCGATAAAATGAAAGGGTAACGTGTCTGAAATCTAAAGTCCAGGTGGTAAGGGGGTCTCACCCTGTGTTGGGTGACCCCAGAGCAGGATACATCCCTGGCACAGGAATTTTACCAATGATGAAGAGCATGACTTCCGAACGCTGGTAGGTGGGCAACGTGTTGGCAAACGAGCCTTTAGACAGAGAAATATGTGTGAGGGATAATAATGTACAGTCAGCTGAATGAATTATGCATAAACCCCTTGAGGGAGATACAAAACTTCTCTGCTTCATGTTGGGCTTCTGATCACCCTGTCAGGGTGTTTTATTATGTTGTGATAATGACCAACTGACTGTACATTTTATATGTGGATAATAGCAAATAAGCAAATGGACATGGCAATGGAAATATTGATCTGATTTGAAATTATTGTTTATCATAATACATGAGAAAAGTGGATCATGGATAAAAGAGATATGAAACTAGCACACTATTTAGGAAATTTGTTACCCGGGTCGACATTTAATTATACAACCTTGGCCATTATATAGAAATACGGGTTCATTATAAAAAAATGTTTCTGTAACTCAATTTGTAAGCAATTGTAAAGGTTGTGGGTTCGAACCCCAGAGAACACACATACTGATTAAAAGAAATGTATACCTTCAATGCACTGCTTTGGATAAAAGTATCTGGCAAATGTGTAAATGTTAAAATACATGACCTCAGAATGGCACAATTGATAGTGATAAACACAGATATCACACAAAAATGGGCAATTTTTCAAATTACAAATGCCATTTCAAAATGAATGTTATGTTAAAGTTATGAAAAGACACAATTCACATGTAATTCATGTAACATTTATTGTCACTCACCAATAGTTTTAATGACGGCTTCTTGCAGCTGTCTTTCCTCATGAACTTTAATGACCTTGGACCCCATGTTTCCAAAAGAGTCATAGGAGCCGGTGAGCTCATAATCTACACTGAGTCTGAGCTGCTTCAGTAGAGTGTTAAAAACCTCCAGTACTGTAGGCCCTGTGGAACAAACTACATATTAATTCTTACACATATATCCTTTAGCTCAGCTGTTGGAGCACTAGCAAAGCAAAAAATATGGGTTTGATACCCTAGAAGTGCACATACTGATAAAATGTATAGATTAAATCCAACGTTTGTCTTTAATTAAAAATGTCTGGCAAAAATATATAGGCCTATATGATTATTTTAAAAGTAAATAAGGATTGTGTAAATTAAGTTACATTCACTTATTTGATGCATTATGGACAAAGTTGTACATATATATATTGTATATCCCATTTCAAGACTAACTGAGAGAGAAAAGCTTGTGTCTGATGAGATGGTTTCAGTGGTCCCTCTAGTGGACTGAAGGTGGGCAGATACCTATGGAGCCACTGGCCTCAATTACAGCTGCCTCAGCGATCACCTCCACTATCCCAGCACGCACTCTGGCTGAGTTTTTACTGTTGGCATCCAAATGACCCAACAGCTGCTGAATCACCAAATGTGAATGCTGAGACTAAAGAGAAGAAAACAATACATTAGACTGATGTCAAATCTCAAGATTTCTTTATACAAAATGTGTCAGATATGAAATATTCCAACAAGAAGCAGTAGCTGTTTAGCTCCACATATATGTCTTGTGTTGTACTGTTATGGTATGTCAAATCCTACAGTTGCATATATAACAGAATCAAAATTGACAGCTGTTAGTAACTACCTGTATAGAGTACATAATGATTTTAAAACAGCGCACTGCAAATCTTTTGCCCTCCCACAGTGAATGATTATCAAGGTGCCTGGAAACATACAAGACAATTAATGATTAACTTCAGCTAACAGAACTAGTAAAGAATTCAGCATACACAAGAGACTATTAAATACACAGACTATAATATATCTTATTATTGCTAATTAAATACCCCATAATTGAACTATTCATGCATCTTTATGCCGAGATACATTTCAACATATACATTCTCTTTAGAGACGGTGGTCTGAAAAGTGACTGTTAAGAACAAATTTTCAAACAAATATACAAAATTTCACTCTGTTTTTCAGATTTTTGATTTTCACGTTTTTTAGGTTTTATAATCATAAATATTACCATAATCATCAATTAATTAATGTCAACTTCATTTGAAACAATGAATTAGTAATAAATAATAATACAAATACCCTAAACAGTTTTATAAAATTGAGTGCAGATGTAAGCAAATCACACAAACGTTTCTATGGCGCCCTCTTATGTTTAACTGTGGTAGCGCACGAACACTCACATCAGCACTGGTTTCACAGCGTTCTTTATATTGCCGTAAACAGCTCGTCCTAGCAGCTCTCGAAAGCATCTCTCGGTCAGCTCCACTGGACTTTCCTTCTCCTTCTCGGTCTCTGGCGAAGGAGATCTATTGACATGAATCAAAAACAAAAAGAGACTTTAAAACAGGGGCTAGTCAATAGACCTCTTGTAGAATGCAGCCCAGTTATTGTGATCGGTAATTTCCCCAGAGTCAAAACTGCTGTAATGTGAGCAGGTTTTAGACTCTAATTGTATCACACAGCTGAATTGGGCTTTCATGTCCGTGCCCTCAAGGCTTTGGACATATTAGGTTTACAGCCAGTACAGCATTAGAATAAACAGGTCTGATACCTCAGCTGTCTTTTGTAATACCACAGCAGTTCTGATTTGAAATCTATTAGCAGTTCATTAGTTTAATTACACACACTGACAGACTTTTTTCTCAGCAGCTCTCATGGGGAAAATTCACTCAATGGGTGTATCAGTTTCTCCTGGATCAGTTTCTCTTGGTGTGTATGCTAATGTGTGAGTGTGTAACACCTCTCTATGGCTTCTTCCTGCTGTAGGTTGAACAGCAGAGATGGCACTATTTTGTCCATATGCTGCGGGTCCCAAATATTTGCTTGTAGTTCATCATTGACAGTCTTTCTCACCACCCCCTGCAGGCCTCTGATACCTGCCATGCGAATCCTAACATGCAGCATAGAGAGATGCTGTGTTAGTCTTTGGAAAGGGCATTTGTGTGTATCTATATGTAGGTCTGTATAAATCTAGACATGTAAATCTATATGTATTTTTGCTCATTTCCAATGCATGACGCAATTAAACAACCAAAACACTAACAATAGCAGAGATATACAAGTATACATGAAACCATGTTTAATCATTTACAGTATTTATTATTGTATTTATTGTGTTAAATATTGCAGGTACAGTACTAATGTAACTCACTTTGTGCGAACGTCTGGATCTTCGTAACCTGAGTGACACATTTCGCTAAAGCGTGAGACAAAGAAATCGTAGCTGCGATGGTATGATGCCGTGTCCTCCTCGATGTTGGCAAACTTCACAAACTTAAAAATAAAGAAAAAACATAAACAATCCCAACATATTTGACTTCACATGCAAAAAAAAGAAGAATTTTCATTGCTGCATATTAAATAGCAAAATTAATAAACATTTATTATATTAACTTATTGAGTCTAAATGTCTGGTGCATGGAATCAATGTTCACTTTAAAATATTTTAAATGATTTGTATCCATTTTAATCATTATCGTGACAGTAGTTTTCAAATGAACAATGTATGTTTTAGATAAACAAAATGGGATTGTTAAAAAATGCTACTGTTGTAGATGTCATCATGATGACAATTTTTATTTTAATTATTAACAAAATTAACATAAATAAGTCAATACAAACTTTGAGTCCTGACAACAATCTGAACTATATATTATGTTCATCTGTATTCATGTGGTTAAGATATACAGTACAGTACTACAGATTAAGACTCTTGTGATTAGAAGATTTATGAAGAACAGAAGGTATCCAGTTCACTACTGTGAACAACACAGAGCACCAGACCAAAACAATATAACAGAACCTCAAATTACAGAATACTCACCATGAAAAAGATAAAATCTCTGCATGAGAACATATAAATTACATAAACACGCACGCAGCTTTCCACATTTGCGCTTTAAGCCCTGCCGCATCTGACCCAGATCTGTGCAAACTAATCTCGCTTTAATCTTTAAGCTCTTATATTTCAGAACCAGCAGATGTGAGTGTTGGTGAACTTTGGAAGATGAGACTTAACATTCCCATAAGCACTTGTGTGAGGTGGAGCCGAGGTTTCACATTACCTTGTGCTAGATAATGAATCTTGGTTTTAAGCGCTATTGTAATGTATAATAATCTCAAATATGCGTTTCAGGTCTGACTTGAGGATACAGAATGGTTCATGTACAAGTCAAATAAATTAAGAAACATAATAAAACAAGTTCTAAATGTCAAAATTAGATTTGTGCTTTAGATCTAAGCCCTGTCTGTGAAACGGGCCTATATCAATAGTGTCCATAACTAAATTCCACTAGAGAATAAATTTCACTCACTGAGTTAGTGCCCAGGATCTGTAAATTGGGTTTGTCTGCCTCCAGTAGCTTGCGCACCATAGTGAGGAAACTCTCCACGAACAGGTTTATGCTCTGACAGTGGCAGGCCATCAGAAGCTGGTCCAAAGCTTCCATAGCAATACAAACATACCTGTGAGATACACACAAAAATAATATTGCTACAAAAGGCTACAAATGCTCCACTATCCTCAGCAGCACCAACACACCTGATATAACAGCCAAGACTACTTCTTTCTGGTTTCAGATCAGTTAAACTTTATATAATTTTCCACAAAATTATGTGTCAAATAATTACATTTTTATTAAAATCATTATTATAGGTTTGCGAATCAAGATAAAGTAAAAAGACCGTTTTAAACACTGACTGATTAATCTTGATCAATAACTGATATTTATTCATTGTTAACCAAAAAAGCTATGAATTGCAGCTTTAAACAGAAACATTTGTCCCACAAAAAAGTATTTATACTTATTCTAACCTATGAATGTTTTTTTAATACATGATTCTGCACATCAAACTGGGATTGGTAAATGTATTTAAACACTTCACCTCTGAATGCCCTCTAAAACCTACAAACGTAATTTCTCAGAAATCCCACTAGCACATCTTGTTACATAATCAATGCCATATTGAGTGATCCTTGATGTTGATCTCCTTAGTAATTTAATACATCTTTTCTTGCTATTTTTACCCATATCTGTGGCGAGCCACATCTCTGGATAGTCTCTCTGACAGGTAGGCACCGATACGATCCAGCTTCTCAGGAGCAGACAAGGCATAAAAAGTCAGTTTCTCCATATTTGCCTTCACCAAACCGTCCTTAAAACCCAGGGAAAAAAAACAGACACACATACAGACAGATATAAGCCATAAGCCCTCGAAAAGAACTTTCCATATTACGATTTTCCCTCAGTTCTGAGCGTAATATAGATCCCAAGGCCCATCTCATCATTCAACAGGAAACAGATAAGACAGATTCAATCACTGGTCTGATGTAACTTGTCCAGGTCAAACAGAAAACATATGTCTATGTGAAGGCTGAATGTAATCAGGTGTCCATGCAGCAAATCTTCTCTCAGTGGCTCTAAAACTAATAAATGTCTCCATTAAAAGTCTTGCTCTACATCAGTGCATTGATCATTGATAAGCACCAGAAATCTCATCTGAAGATCCATCCATTTCTCAGGCTCTGCGGTTTTTATATAACCTTACTCTGAGAGGGAGTCCTTACCTCAGGGTCCTCTGGGAAGATGTTATCCACCAGCCTCTTATAACGGGGTCGCAGGGCCCCACAGCATCCACAAACACCTGAACGGAGGAGAGCGAATCAGAGCTGCAGTCTCGTGAAAGAAACCGTAACTTGACAACGGAGCACAAAACCACACAAGTACGGTGATAATCGTTTTTGGAAGAGTCAGACCTCATTTTTTCTCATCTGTAGGTTATAGGGCACCATTGATCAAGAGTCTGTGTAATTAAACTTAATGTGAGGTTTATTTATTGCATTGACACATTAAATAAATTAGACCTGCTTGTCGTAATCTAGTAAGTGAGGCCAGTCGATTTGGGGGAAAGGCATTAATCTGTATTAAGGAACCGTCTGCAGCTTGGTGTGCTGGTTAAATGGATTTGAGAAGAATCTGTTGAAAGCATTTTAGAACTGTTTTGGTTTTACACTGGCGTTTGAAAGCCCATGAAAGGATTTATGACAGTTTATAACAGCACACATTGTACATTACAGAAAAACACTGAAAACAAGATAATTCAACAACTGTTGTCAATGGAGAATAACAATGTCTATCACGATTCCAGTTCTTATCTAACATACACTGTTAATTTCTAGCTGCATACTCAACAATGACAAAATCCATTATTTCATCTGCTGAACTGTTAACTATTTTTATTATGTACTCAATTATTTCACAAAAATGAACACAGTATGAAGTCAATATTTCATTCCATTTATATAATAAATATTTAGACGTGCCCCAAATTAAGGTAACAGCTCTGAACAATTTCCTAATATAATCACAGATAAAACATGTAATATTCAGTCTGATTTCCAAAATCAGTGATTATTATTAATTATTAATAAACAAATTAAGGAAGACTTCATTGTTTATGACTTTGGAAAGTGCCACACACAAACATTCAAGCTTCTTCTGTGTTAATGAAGCAACACCTTGGCAGGACTCCTGGGATGAACAGGGCTGTTGTTACCATCACCATAGTAAAAGAGCTTCGTCATGGTGGAGAATAAACAAACCAGAGCAGGTCAAAACAATCAGACAGCATCCTTTACAAGAATACTGTATGACCAATGTAAGCAATAGTGTGTGTACAGAACGAGTCAGATGTAGTTAGATGTAGTTGTGTTTTATATGTGTAATGTACAATAGTGTAAAATGTCCTGATTGTATGGAATAATGTGAGGATAGAGTTTACCAATTTGCTAATGTTTATCAATCATTTGGTAAATAACTGTCAATGTATACTGTTATACAATAAAGTATTGTGTCATAGTGTAATCCAGACAAACGACATGCTAAATAATTAGTAAGATTGTGATTGGCAATTAGGCTGTGATAGGATGGATGGAAACAGAGCCGTGAGTCACACATCGACCCACCTGCCAGTGTTTTGACACATCTGCGTGACACCTTCCACACCGAAAGCAACAAGCAAGAGGTTTGAGTGGAAAAAAATCCCCCGACAGTCAACACTGAATATTTCCACCCACACTAAAAACACTGCAGCAAATTCTCTCTCTCTCTCTCTATTTCTCACTCCTGCGTGTTATACGGTAAAAAAAAATCACTAATGACTGCAATGTGTAATCACTATGAAAACCGACAAGTAAACAAACATTCCAGTTAGAGAATTTGCTAATTTGACTGACGTTATTTTGCTGTGCATCTTTTTATTAAAATGAATGGCTGGTTTGGAATAATAGTTCTAATTAAATAATATTTTAAACAATAGGTTTTGCTTTACTTTTTTGCCAATACACAATACAATATAGCAACAATATCAATATACAAGGACTAAATAAAATAAAAAGACAAAATTACATATAGTTCATAGGGCAACCACATGACGTGGCTCATAAATAAATTAATATTTACCATGCCAGCCTTCCAACGCCCAATCAATGAAGAACAGGAAGTAAACACTGAATTTATAAATCATTTCAGGAGTTCATTTCAACAGCTGTAGAAATAACTGCCTTTCTTGACCACACAATGTATGTAGTGTTGTATAAACACTTGGGCATTCTGTCTGTCTGACAGGGTGGTAAATATCACCTCTCACTTACACCCTCATCATTTCTTTTATGGCTGTGTACTGAACTCTATTAATCACCCGGTAGGTTCTTGTGACACTCACTGGCCCCAGGAGCCAAAATATCTGCTTTCCACTTTATTACTTTCACTTACATCATCAAGATAGTAAGTTAATCTTGTCATATCATCAGGCTGGAGGCAGTCATGGCCTAATGGTTTGATAGTCAGACTTGCAACCCAAAGGTCGCAGGTTTGATTCTTTGATGAGATAGTAATAAGTTAATGAAAAAGTCAAGTTTAAAAAACCCTAAAACTTTAGGATTAGAAAGCACAAACAACTAAATATTCATGTATAAATTACAGTCAATGGTTTAAATCAGAAGAGCATCATCTACACTGAGGTATAACTAGGTCCACATCTGCAATCTGTGTACACTCCAAAACAACAAGTTGGCACTGTAACAAAAGAGGATCATGTCATAATAAAGAAGTAACATGACAAACTAATACAGTATCCTTAAAGTCCTAACAGACATCAAGCTTTAAAATGGCTCAGTGATGTTAAAGCAATTACATAACACACACTGCATGTAAATGACTCAAACTCTATGCTGTGGCAGTTGCCGCTTGGAAAAATCTATCTTTCCAGTGCACAAAATGCAGACACTAGACACTCTGTCTCTCACTAGTTATGACGCAGTCAATCTAAATACAGATTCCCTGAATTATTACAGCTTGTGAAATGACAGATAAATTTAGAATGTAACCCTTCACAGATGCCAAATCCCCTTAGATTGCCCAAAACAGGGCATGATATCAAAGCCTCGGTTTTCTGCAGTGGTTTTATAGTAATGGAGCTAAATAGTTTACAAGAGAAAGGGGAAAATTGGGAATTTCAACAGGAAAATTAACGTTGAGCATCTAGTTAATCTAAAATTATTCAAATTATCCGGATGGTCAGGATTTATTAGAATAAAGTTATGCCTTTGTTAAATTAAGTTTCTGAGGAGGTATAGTTAGTATCTTAAAATTGCTACTAGGATTAAATATTAAACAACGTGTTAATAAATAAACTGAAAGATTCTTAAAAAAATCTGAAAATGTATATATGCCTTATTACTTACAATAAATAAGAACTATGGCATTTTGTGCCAACATGTGACATTGACCATGTTAAATTCCTAGTACAAAAGGTGAGATTTTCTTGCTTCCATTCAAGCATGCAAGATGTTCTTTGGAACATTCCCAAATCATGCTGGAATGAATCATCAAGTTTTGCACAAACTTTCGGAGTTTGTTCCATCTGAAGTACATACTTTCAATAACAGCAAAAGCGTGACGTACCATACTAACAAATTCATGTTGATTTTTCAACTTTTTATTTAAATGATGCTATGCTGATAATGTGAAATTTTAGAAAATGCACATTACAAAATTGCAAATTCAGCAAATGATTTGTCATTGCTAAGTAATCTCTGTGACCTCCATTAATGTACAAGATGCACGACATAAAAGCAGCACAACACAATCTGTCAGTGTGTACAGACTGTATCTACCTTGTGGCATGTTTGAATGAGTGAAAAACTCGGTGAGAAATGTAATCGATCTGAGGTGACGCTCTAGAGACAGTCGCATATCTCTGAGGCATCCACGCTGTGAGGAATCAGTGTCACACAGCGGCTGCCTGCAGCTCTCTCAAAACATCCTTAACCATGCGTGCTTGTAGCTCACATGCCGGGCAAACTCATAGAAATAAAGCAGGGGCTATAACCACATATAATACGTCTTAACCTATCCAGTACAGTGTAAATGCACTGTTACAGCAAATGACTGTATTTTCATTGCAGTAGAACAATGCGTGTTTAGGTATTTGGTGCAAAAACACACAAGTAGTGAGGATGAACCTAAATCAATGATGCACAGTATACAATACAGCTGAAATCACAGACGCACAATAAATACTGCATGCAATCTGTTGCTTCAAAATCTCTGTGCTCTCATTGCCATAATCTCACATGATGCACATGAATGGTGCGCACAATGCAGGCACGAAATAACTACCCTATATATTCACATAATAATACACACAAACAAATCCACAAAGCCCTTACCGTACATTGATGGAAAATCTGATGAAATTGTTTATTCTTTGCCTGAAGCCTTTTCCTCTGTCACATAGCCAAAGAGAGAGAGAGAGAGACGCAAATACAGACTCACAGACACTCAATCACACATGCACGCTCACATACAGAGCATGTGACTAGGCACCAATGACCTTGGATTTTCCAAACAGCACGGCACAGTTTTTTTCTATCAGGAACAATGCTGGTTTAACGCACAGGTGCACACACGCACACATGCACGCCAATACACGCGCTCGTGCACGCAGGAAGCCCCTCCTCGGCGAAGATGAACACATGCACACACCTCCTAACCATTCAACAAAGAGAGACAGAGGAGGAGATGAGGAGGGCGTTACAGAGCTGTAAAGAGAAGACACGGGAATAGAGGGAAAAAGAATGGATTGGTGCAGTCATGCATCAATCAAATAGGAGACCGCCTCCCACTGGCCACTTTCTATAGATGTGGATACAGTAGTATCTGATTGTTGCAGGTTTTTTCCCCCTATTATCTAACTCTATTGCCAAACATTTTAACTCTATTTTGCAGATATAAAAATAACAAATAATTCAGCAATAATCTAATAAACAAAATAAAAGTTAACAAAATAAAAAGTTAACAAAATAATAATAATCTAGTTAACAAAATAAAAAGAAACGATAATAATAATAATAATAATAACAAAACTAAATAACAAAATAAAAGATAAAAAAAACAAAAATAAAGAAATGCTTTGTACATTAAAAGAGAAATTCCATGTTTTTTTACACTCTGGGCTGATGGGAAAAGCCTGGGTCTGATCCCTGGCATGTGAACTGACTTAGTAATAGCCTAGCTGAATTTCAGTTTTAGAAACTTTGAATTTTTCATGAAAACACAAAGATGGGTGAAGTATTACAGTATATTAACTGTTCTTTATTTTGCAGTTGCTAAAAGTGTATATAAGTATTTTCATAGTAAAATCACAGTCCAGTTGTTTATAGACTAATTAAATGTTTTGCTGTATGTACACTATATTGCGGTAATGATGACTAAAGGCAAAAGTACCATCTTCACTTCTATAACAAATATATAAGTGAAGAATCCTTGGATCAAACTCCTGACAATCTGGCTAACTATTGGGAATCTAAACATTATTTTCTATGTGTTGTAAATGGTAAAGTATGTGTGTGTCAAGTTAGTCAAACAGCATGTATGTGGCAAGTTATTCAAACAACACATATAACCAACAAAACTACTCACCACCCCCAACCTGGTGATCCAGCAGAACACTACAGTCCAGTAGTAATCTTCTTGGACTTGGAAAATTTGGGAGACATTGAAAATTAAGGAAACTTGGCAGTGGCATCTTCCTGTGTATTTTTTTTTATTTGAATAAACGAAACCTTTCAGGGTTGTTTCAACCACTTTCCATCCTTTCCGAAAATCATGTGAGTCCAGTAACAGACCTGTAAACTTTCATCCAGTGTATGCTTTATTAACCAGAGCTTACAACCCCTCCCTGTCTTTCTATTGGACTGTCTCTCTCTCCTTCTCTTCCATTGTCAATCACTTGGCCAGGGAAACCTTTAGATACCCGACAGCCTATTAATTTTCTCTTATTTATTAGGTCATTCGATTTATTGGCAATTTTATTATAGTATTGTAAGAAGCAGTTTGCCTTTGGACTTGTTGGATTGACGAATCTGTCTAACCTCATTGTAACAGTGTTGCTGTCCCCAAAGAAACCCTCATCAGTTTGCAGCTTATTTATAACGCTTATAGATGGCAGTATTTAGTATGTTTATTATAGCATAATTTTACTGCAATTAAAAAATTTAAACTGTAATTTAAATTCCGCTGTAAAGCCGTATGTTTGTGTATTTCTGTTGATTTGTATATTGCAAAGGACTGTATTGAATCTGCTGTTTCCAATGTTGGCGCGGGGATAAACCACAGCTGATCAAATAGTTGTTGCTAGGGCTGTTAGCGCGTTAGCATTGAATGTATAGCTTATTTCAATAGTTTACCTGCAAAATATTTGTTGTTGTTATCGACGACAAAAGCATGTGGAAAATATACTTACCGTCTATGGAAAAATGTCCATAATTATCTGTAACAGGGCTGCTATCCCTGGCTGTTTGTTAGCCATATAGCGGACTGCTGCTCGTTGTATTGACAGACTGACAAAAACGTAGAGAAGTCATTTGTGAGGTTATAGATAGAGATTATATTTCCTCACTTGGACGAGATCTGGGTGTAAGTGCAATATGGACACAAATGTTCAGAAAAGACGGGAAAACAAGAAGTCTTTGCGGGTTAAGGTGATCAGTTTGGGGAATGCAGAGGTGGGGAAGGTAAGAGACCACTTATCTATACATATCTATACATACTTATCTATACTATAATATACAGAGATCAAACAAGCAAGATATAATATTGTTATGTGCGTTATTTTATTAATATGAATGGCTGTTATTTAGCCTACCAGTACGATTTACATATCCAACACAAATGACTTAATTTTAACCAGCTTTCTACACATAAATGTCTTTAATTGTATTTGACAGTTTTATCAGGTCTAAATGGTAAATCTTGTGTTACATAAATAGTTTTTCTACTCTAAGTCATGCTAAAAATCAGTAGTTTTGGTTGTACAAAACAATAAATATGAAATATAACTTAGGTTTTTCTTTTAGGGTATTACAATAATCGCACGTGTAAGATGTTTACTAAAGTCAATGTGTTTTACAGAGTTGCATTATTAAACGGTATTGTGAGAAGCGATTTGTGCCCAAGTATCTGGCCACCATTGGGATAGATTATGGAGTAACCAAGTAAGTGGTAAAATGATCCGTCTCAGTTCTTATTTGTAATGCATAAGAAATAGAATTGTATTTTTTTTTCAACTCAAGGGTTCAAGTTCGGGACAGGGAGATAAAAGTAAACATTTTTGATATGGCTGGACATCCATTCTTCTATGAGGTATTGCTGTACTTACGTTTGTGTGTTAGCAGTGTGTTTGAAATTTATATAATGTTTAAACAAATAAGCAAACAATGTTTGACAATACTTATAGATCATTCAATTTCCATGTTACTGAAAAAAAGAGTACAGCTAACTGACCACAGTGTGGTAGTGTTGAGCTGCTGTCAATATTATTTCATCCTTAAAGAATCTGATCGTGCAATTAACATTTGCCCTGTAACATTTAACATTCTTCAGTGTTATCAGTGGAACTGAACTCCTATAACTGACTTGTGTTGGATGTTGGTGACTTTGTATTGGACGGGATCGATGCTGTGTGTTTTACAGGTACGGAATGAGTTTTATAAGGACTCTCAGGGGGTGATTCTGGTCTATGATGTTGGGCTGAGAGAGAGTTTTGATGCTCTGGACAGCTGGCTCACAGAGATGAAGCAGGAGATGGGTTCACAAGCCAACATGGAGAACATCATTTTCGTCGTGTGTGCCAACAAGGTCTACTATTAATTTTGTTACAGTCATTTCTTTCTATAGATGATCTATAGTCAAATTATGTGCTTAATGTATATATAAATTGCTGTATATACTGTATAGTCTATGAAGCTACTGTATAGTGTATAAGCCTAAAATATATACAGTACTATATTTGTAATAAAGTATTGTTCTCCCCACAGGTTGATCTGTCGAAAAGGCGTGTAGTGGATGAGAGTGAGGGAAGGCTTTGGGCCGAGAGTAGAGGGTTTCATTACTTTGAAACTTCTGCTCAGAGTGGTGAGGGCATCAATGAGATGTTTCAGGTGTGTCTACAAACACATCTGTCTGATATCTGCAGCTTCTCAATAGAAAGGGAAACTGTTGCCTGGAAACACAGATTCGAATCTGTTCGGTATATAAGTCAGTCATTCTGATTTAAAGAATCATTGATGTTCTCTTGTTGTTCATCCTCAAAGGCCTTTTTCTCCTCTATAACTGATATGTGTGAGAATGGAGGGAAGAGACCCACTCCTGAGGTCAATGTAGGTTTTACAAAAGAGCAGGCCGACACCATCCGACGCATTCGCAACAGCAAGGACAGCTGGGACATGCTGGGGGTCAAACCTGGGGCGACAAGGTAGAAAAAACATCCATAAATTACCATGTTAGTATGTTGCAGTATATATTGCTGTTTAACTATTGACAAATTTATTGTGTAGATACATTTTATTGGTGCCAACTAGAGATCATATGATTTCATTATAATAAATATAATTAGCTATTAAATCGTTCCAAATACATTTTTGTTTATTTAGGGCAATTAAATATAGCATATTGGTGTTTGAATTTATAAAGGCTTTCTAAAGTCTAATGTGCTGTTGTGACTCAGAAGAATTATAGGCTCAGACTTTATGTAAAAAGCCACTTATGTGCCAAACAGGAAGAGTTATCATCTGATGCCAAAGATTTATCAACTGAAAATAGCAGAAATCACCTAGTATAAACCTCCAGTGTAAAACCTGTTGATGTTGCATTTGGATTAGGAAGTTGATTTGGCTGTTTCCTTAAACCCCACTTAACCTCTCTAAAGGTATAAGAGCCAATTGATGTTAATAAGTTTGTCAACCAATCTGAAATCTCTCTATCTTTCTCCCATCTATATGTTAAAGGAATGTGTTGTTCACACAAAATCCAGTGGCCCACCACTGTACTGATTGTGTTTCTACATGCTTTGTAAAAAACAAGCCACAAACATCACATTGGTAACAGTACAAAAAAGTCCAATGCAGTTATTTGCAGGCATTTCCTATTTAATAGTATCGTTTCAATGGTAATTTACACTGCGGGTTGTGTTAGCTTGTGTTAGTTTAATCATTTGGGTCAGATCATTAGAGATTCCCTCCAATCCAATTATCATTCCTATATTCTGTCCTACCAGCCTAATCAGGCTCTTTGCGACTTTCTCAGCACCCTGATGAGCCAATCACAAGCTTGTGTCATTCCTCACGACCAATCAAAGTCCTCCCACTGTACGTGCACAGAGCCAAGCCAATCATCATTATCTGATTCTTTACTGCAATCCTTTATGGACCTCAGCTTTTTGCAGTATCAGCAATCTTAAGGTCTGTTTGTCAATATCTAAGGGTAGGTTTGTCTTTGTTTTATTCTCGTAGGGAGGAAGTCAACAAAGCTTACAGAAAGCTGGCTGTACTGCTGCATCCAGACAAGTGTGTGGCTCCAGGCAGCGAGGATGCGTTTAAAGCGGTTGTCAATGCTCGCACCTCCCTGCTCAAGAATATTAAGTAGGACGTGTTCTCACACACACGTACATCTCCTTTGATTTTCATTACAAAACATCTTTCTCATTATATGGGATATGCCATTAAAACAAGGTTTTAAATTAATTTACAGTGTGCCACAAGAATTGTATTATATTTTTTGTTGTTTTGATTGTTTGCAGTGGTGTTATGTTTATTGATTTTTTTTAATAATGTATTTATTATGTTTTTTTGTGCAAAAAGCTGTTGCTAGCCAGGGTACCTTTAAGATTTAAGGTAATAAAAAAAATAGTTGGTTCACCCCAAAATGAAGATATTTAATCAGTCACAAAACTGCCTGACACTCCCTGTTACATTGTGTGTAACATCTCCTTTTGGGTCCATGAAAGCAAGTCATGTGGTTTGGAACAACATGAGTGTGGGTAAATGATTAGATAATTTTATTTGTAGTGAATCAGTAACACTAAACAGTGTGTGTATCAGTGTTCTGTCCTAAACTACACTCTTACTTTTATAGCTATACACATAAAAGACTAATTCAGAAGACTAAATTACTGACTGATTTACTGACTGAGTTAGACTTGGCATTCTAATGCTGTTATTTAATCCCAACACACCCTGCAAGGACAAAGATTGGTGATTCCCAGTCTCTTCTTCACTTTACCTTAACCCACTCCAGGATTACATGGCCATAAAACTTGTCCCAATACTTTTGCATCAGTGCAATACAACACAGTCTTCTGTGTTCTAGTTTAAACACCATATTCAGCTCTCTGGAGAACCCGTGTTATGCAGATCCATTTCGTTAATTGCTGTCAAACAAGTTATTAAACTTGCCTATAATATGTAGTTTTGTAATAATGGACTTAAATGTAGTCTGGATTGTGGTCATTAGTGCCATGGCTGCTATATGTCAATGTATTTGTGTAAGTACAGTTTGGGTTTTGTGTAGATGGTACCTGATCCCAGAATACTTTAAAGCTAAAGGGTATTTGTTTACACTGGAGTACTTCAAAATAACTGTATTGAATATAATAACTGTATTGAGATTGAACTATACATTAGCAAAGTGCACAACAAAGCTGTTTAGATGTGCCAACATGTGTTAGTCTGACTGTTTTGTTGGCCATTGTATATTAAAACTTCTGTGTATGTAATCACTGTAATGCAAGTATATCAAAAATGTTATTTTTGTAAGAAATTGTGGTATTCACACCATGATGTGAGTGTACATGTGCAATGTAAACCATTATTTATATTTTTAAATATTTCTCTTTACATTTATTTTGAAGCACATTTTAAAGGCATTCAAAGAGATTGTGCTTTGTTCATTCTGTTGGACTATGGATCTCGTACCCAAACCATGTTAGACAGTTACTGCACCCTTAATGTAAAGAGGTGAGTTCTGACAGCTGATGACTTCCAAATGTGTCATTATGTATGAATCTGTGAATTACTTTTGTATTATACCTTTCATTAATGACATATTTTGTCTGAGTATAAATACAGTATGTGCTTAAAGGCATGAGCAAGAAGCATGAACAGAAAAGTTTGTGATTATGCTAAATTGTTTACATGAATGTCAAGGCCACTGCTTAATGGAAATGATGTATGTCTCTGTTTTATGCACAGAAGCACTTACTAGCTCCACTTAGGTTATATAATGTAATAAAGAAATGTGCTTTATGCCTTTTTTGGTTATAGAGATTTAATTCAGTTTTATTTATATAGCTCTATTTATGTTGTTTCAAAACAGCTTTACAGAAATATTTCAGTACAATGTTTTAATGTCCTAATAGAGCAGTTTTATACTGTATATTTGTCCATCAACACTCTGTGTGCAAACTAAAGGCAGGGAACAAAACACTCTAAAATAATATTATTAGAATGCTTGTTCAAACTAAATCACTTTGCTTCAGATTTGTGTAGAGTGTTTTGTTCCCTGCCTTAAGTTTGCACACCGAGTATATTAAACACAGTATATTAAAACTAAACTTTCAGGTACAGTAACTTAACCCTATTTAACCCAAGTCATCCCCTCAGTGAGAAGTCTGATTGCTTATGTGTGTTGAGAGAAACAGATGGCTCAGTCACTTTCTGACCTGGCACATACTGCTGGTAACCAGATCAGTGAGAAGCACTTTATCCAGCTTACTTCCTACATTCCCTGAATCACCGGCCTAGCCTGCTAACTAAAACCCTGCACAGTGGCTGCACAAGAGCAGATGTCAACCAATCACGATGTGGCACCAGGATAAATCACCACCTTCTCTGTATAGCATCCAGTTTATTGTAACAAAGGATATGTGCTATAGGTGTTTCTTGGATATTGGGAAAAATAAATTAATATGATATGCAATAAACAAAACATAAATTTTATATAATGGCATTTTATTAACAAAACATATATACAGTATATATACAATATTGATTCCACAGCAATTCGATTTGTTTCTATTTCTAACTATTACCTACACCTGTAATGAACATTATCCTGTTAGCTGTGGCCATGAGCCTTAATGGATCACGTGCACTGGTGCTGAGTAGATAATCCTTTATATTTCACCCTATTACTGACTGTGTGCGTGTTTGTGTGCATGTGTGTTAGATCTCAGACTCTTATATTATTGCCTCAGGTCCACTTCTTTCTACCTGTAAACTTTCATTTTTTTAAAACTGGGTTCTATCAGTAGATAAGCTTTAGCAGATGGGGTCCTGCTATCTTTGGGAAGGGTCAAGGCAGATTTTCAGACCATCTGGCCAGCAATCACTTCATTACCTGCAGAAAGCACAGCTCAGCAGCGAGTCAATCCAGCACAGTGGAGGCACCTGTCAAACTCAAACTGTTTTTATAAATGTTTTGAAGCGAGGTAACAGATAATATGTTTGGAAGGTAACTTAGCTAAGAATCACTTATATAGCTATGTTTTGTATAGTTGTGGTGCATGGCGGAGCAATTTTACTCAAGCTACTGTTCATGGATGAAGAACGGATTCGTACATCACAGGAATTTTCAGGCTTGCAACACCACGTTAATGGCAAGTATCCTTCTATTTGTTTTTATTGCTTTCAATTTATATATACAGTTGTGTGTTTTGTTAGGCATTCTAATTTACTTTTATTGTACACATTTTATATGTGTAATGCATTTATAAATCCACAATTTAGCCATTTTACGTTTATAGTGTTGTCATTATTTTGTCAGTATTTATACATTTTTATTTCTTTTTTGGATGTTTAATTCTGTTTTAATTCTTTTTTAATTCTTTCTAAGTTTAATTCTTATTTGGATGTCATGCATATGTTACATTTAATACTGATTTTTTTGTAAGTAATGCATGCTGGCTAATAGGGTGGCACAGTGTCTCAGTGGGTTGCACTGTTGCCTTCCATCAAAAGGTTCTGGTTTGACTCCTGGCTGAGCCAGGAGATCTTTCTGTATGGAGTTTACATGTTCTTATTGTGTCAGGGTGAGTTTCTTAGACGCTTGAAAGACATGCAGTTTAGGTGAACTGGACACGCTTTCTGTCATGAATATAGCCTTAGATGCTAATACAATAAATGTTGGCTAATACATGTTACTTTTCTGTGTGGTTGTAGGTTTGTGCAGTTGATAGTGGTCTTGAGCAGAAATTTGGGATCTAAAGTCTAAGGTTTGGGATCTAATGTTCAGTTCATATCATGGCTGTCAGTTCTACAGATGTCATTCCTCACCCTACCGTGTGCCCGGCCGGCCCCTTTTCCCCTATGCTGAAACGTAAACTCACATGGAAAAATGCAGTACGTCACATTATCGACCAACGAGGAATGCAGCAGGAAAAGCGAGTTGCCAGTACCCGCAAAATCATCGTTACTGATGCCTACATCGATGACATCAACAGGCAGATTCGTAACAAGGCCGCAAGGGGCAACGCAGGCATGCACAAGCGCCGTTCCTCCGCGGCCCGCATCCATCCGTTACGAGAACGCAACTCCACATGCACCGAGAAATCCACCGATTCTCTTAGCGATGCTGACTTCTTTGTAAGCTGGGGCTCCACGGTGCGTGGGGTCTTCCTGCCGGCTCTCCACCACAAGTTTAAGTCTCAGGATCTAGAGCGCCTGTACCAGCAGCACTCCTCCGGTCAGCGCCGAACGTCCCTTGTAGTCACAAATGTTATCGATATCCTTACCAAACTCCATATTCTCTTCATCTACCTTGCTGTAGCTCCTGAGATGGTGGACTCTAAACGAGGATGGTTGGCTGGGCTCTTTATGGCACTTGGAGTGATTATATGTGTCTTAGTCCTCACCTGTAAAGGTATGATCTCTCCAGATTACCTGCGTTACATTGGGTTGGCAAGCTGGCTGTCTCAGACTGTGCAGGCATTGGGTGGTTTGGTGTATGGGCTGGAGAAGGACCAGTCTTGGTATGTGCTCTTCACCCTGTTTGCCACCTACACTTTATTGCCCCTACCTCTACTGTGGTCCATCTGCACAGGGTTTCTCGCTGCTGCCTTGCATCTGTTAGTGGAAGCTTTCAGGAACTACAATGACCCAGGCATTGTAAGAAAGGTAACAAAACCCAACTTTTGTGCCATCAAGCAAAGTTAATCAATTTCAAAATTTACATTTTTACTCTCCTTAGAGTTGAATGCTTGGCCTGCCTTTTAGACGGTCAAGATTAATGTTCCATTTTTTTAAAAATAAATGTTCCACTAAAGAAACATATCACTTTGGCACTACAGTATACCAGCATTAAAATCTCAAGGGACTTTCTCTATCCTTTCTATTGTTCTATACAATAGTCAGTGAAGTTCCTGAAGATTAACTGCTAAAGCATGGTGCTAGCAACACCAAGATCATGGGTTCTGTTGAATCCATAGAACTTTGGATAAAAGCGTCTGCCAAAGGCATGACTGTAAATGCATGGTTCTTTCTGTTATTCCTGCAACTGTACACACTTTTGCTCTCGGTTTCTTTCAGTTACTGGCAAAAGGTCTTTTGTATATGGGTATGAACACTGCAGGGCTATTCATTCATTACCTCTCGGATCGAGCCCAAAGACAGACCTTCCTCGAGACACGAAGATGCATAGAGGGACGAGTCAGAATGGAGCGGGAGAACCAAAGACAGGTTCGAGGCTCAGAGCTCTTTCTCATGTCCTACATATTTCTGTGATGTAAATTACACTATAACGTGAACATTTTCTCCAACCTGAATTTTGTATGACTGAGGCCTTTCATCTTTTTGCATTAGGAGCGCTTGGTGATGTCCATACTTCCTCGATTTATTGCCATGGAGATGATTTCTGATATGACGGCTATGGATGATGAATTGCTCCCTCAACAGTTCCACAAGACCTACATCCACCAATACAAAGATGTCAGGTACACACAATCTATAATGCCTGTTTGGCAGTTTAATGCAGCACATTGGAATTAAAGTCAAACAGATGGTGTATGAAATAAACATGTATTGTTTTTATTATGTCAGTATCCTGTTTGCTGATATAAAAGGCTTCACTTCTCTCTCAATGACCATGTCGGCTCAGGAACTGGTGCGCACACTCAACGAGTTGTTCGGCCGCTTTGATCGCCTTGCAGAGGTGAGAGAGATTAACCTGTGGGATTCATGGGGAATGGGTTTGGATTAGGGTGTCAATCCATTCAATATTCTCTTTGAATTATAATGCACAATATCTTTGTTTTTAAACAAATTACAATTGATCACATACATAAGAATTTGCTTTAGATGAGAACATTATCTTATTATGGCATGCAAAAGCATTAATTAGATTAAAAAGTGCCTACAGATTTCCTAAAACAAGGATTGTCCAATTACCATGTAGTGTCACTATAAAAAGTTTAATATGTATGTAT
>JAZGTK010001770.1:0-36303 GCA_036877625.1 Ambastaia sidthimunki | reverse complement strand
GCCTTTTCTGAGGGTCTATTAAATAATGCTTTCCACCAATGTACCAACGTATGAACTGCAGACAGCATAAGAGCTCACAGGAGCATAAATCACTGTGGCTCTATGGTCGTCTAATAGAGCAGATAACATCAGCGTGTGTATTAATGCAAGACTAATTACCTGACTGAGAACATTACTGCTGCTGTTTCACAGGTAAGTCATGCACAGGAGGTCAGTATCTCTGCTAAAGTCTTTATCAGCCACTCTTATGGCTCTCATGAGGTTAGGCTTATTCTTACCTGTCAGCTGTAGCATTGGCCAGATGTGCTGTGTCTTGTTTAATGACGGCATTGTAATAAGCACAGGGGCCTGGTGGTTATGTAAGTCGGTGGTTTTTAACTGTTGGGTCATGACCACAAAATTGATCATGGTCTGTTTGAATGGGGTCGAGGGCAGCATGGAAAAACTATTTGAAATGCAAATAATGGAATGCAACAGGCCATATAGTTATGCACAGTGTTGGATTAACAAAATAAATAGGCTTTTTGATGAGAAAATGCTTCCCATATTGTTTGTTTGTTACTGTGTTTTGGAGATTACAGTTATTCTGTAAGTATTGTAGTTCATTTATAGTCACTTGTAGAAGATGCCAAAAAGAAAAAGTTAAAATAAAAAAAAATAAAAATACAACCCAGGATCCCTATTGAAACTGATAGCTTGCTGTCATCACTTTAAACTGGTTAGGATGATCTGTTGTGCTGGTTTTAGACAGGTTTGGGGCACTAGTTAAGGCTGGGAAACCAGCGTGACTTACACTAGTTAAGACCAACAAACGACTGTTTTCTTTTCAGCAAGGCTATGTTAAATGTGGGCACATCCAGTACTACAGTATGTCCAATGAAAATTGCTTGGGCCTAACCAAAACTAGTTAATAATCACTAATGTAAGATTTGTCTTTATAGTTTATTCATTGATATGAACTTCTAATTTCAGATTTTAATTCTAACTTCAGATTAATTCTGAATAACAATCATATTTTACCTTTGCACATATTTTATCTTTGAGAATGTGATGCAATATGTTTTTTTTCTTGTGGTTCTGACATTTGTAGGGAATTGATTTGTAAACAGGAAATAGTCTTTGTGTGTTCTCCGTGGCCTGGCACAGTATGTATGTGTGTTCAACATGTTAACAAGCTGACTGCTGAGCTGTCTTCCCATGTAAGCGCATACAGGGGTGTGCAACAAAATTACAGCAGTGCCCCCATCTGGTTAATCTGTGTAAAACATGTACACGCTATGACCAATAAATATTCATTTCTGACATTTGAGTTGGCTCTCTACTAACTGTCAAACATGAAAGGCCCTGTTGCTCTTTTATTAGCTTTTTACCAACCAATGAGATCTCTTTCATACCTCAATTATTTAACAGATCTCTCTCTCTCTCTCTCTCTTTCTCTCTCTCTCTCTCTCTCTCTCTCTATCTATCTATCTATCTATCTATCTATCTATCTATCTATCTATCTATCTATCTATATCTATCTGATTTTCATGTTATCTTCTATTCACATTGTCCAAAGCAAGTGGACCAGCAGTGAACCTTTGGCTTTGACTACTTGCTACAAGACCTGTCCTTCGCTCTCCTTCCTCTCCTTTGGTCTGGGCACACATGGAAGATCGCAGCAGAGAGGGGCTACGGGAGGTGTAACACCAAACGGACACTTATTTACCCCCGTCAATCTCCCGGCAGGGGATAGTGCTGTGTATCTATTGATCACAACTCAGTGGAGCAGTAATCCCACAGACTTGATTGATTCCGACTGTTGTGCAGGCCTCAGTGCTCAGCGCAATCCCCCCACCTCTTCTCCTGCCCCTCATGCAGCATTGATATGCATGACAGGACGCAGAGGCTGGGCCGGTAAGGAGAGGAGGATATTAAGCGAGTATACAGGGCTTGAGACGGAGCCGAGGTGAGGCTGGGCTTTACTGCTGAAAGATCACAAAGCGCTGAGTTTATCAGCAGACGTGGCGCCTCAACTTTCAGGGACTTTTGCGTCTTCCTGATTTGATTTTAAAGAATAAAACATGTTTGATTTGTCTGTTTGTTGTGTTATAATGCACATTCGTTGTTGTTCTCAAAAGCCCAGCAATTTATTGACAACATTATGACATATTGTGCATAACCTACTTTTATTATCAATAATCTGTATATTTAGGGTTAGTGATTTGAACAGATATGTAATTCTAATGGCATGTAACCCATCACTACTCCAAGTTGAGTACAGTTGAGCTATTACTTTCTTAAGTGGTTGGTTTTACAATTTTCCACTGGAGGATGATAAAACAGGTAAAAATACCGAACAATAAATACTGTCCTTTGAAGGAGGGACACGTGGGATTGGAAAATGTCACAAGATGGATTTGATCTCACATCACTCACATGAGCACCAGCCACAGCTGAATGTATCACTGCCAGTACACCAATGCCACTATGCCAAGACTCCAACAAACAGATTTAACAGCAGGCTTAAAAGATGAAAACAAACTTTTACATTTTATGTTTAAATTCTAAATTATGCCCAATCTTTTTGCAAACAGGAGCATTTTATAGAAAAGACAATGAACTTGTGAATTTGTTTATCTGTGCTCAAGTAGGCCTAATGATCACTGTTTACCAGTCATACCTGGTCACCTTGCAAAGTAACTGTCAGTTATGTGTCTCAAATCACTCACCTGAAGGTTCCCTTTAGACAATAACCTCATTTCAAATATGATTCCAGAAGTAACAGTTTAAATATGGCCAATAAAAAACAAAATGTACAGACTCTCATATACCATGAAATTATGTTTTTTACAGTGGCCTTAAGTAAACAGTATATTGAAGAAGCCAGTTGAGGTTGTTTAATCTGCAAAAACTACATTAGCTAAACCAGAGGGATTGATTTTTTGGATCACTCTTTCAGACTAGCTAATCTAAGATAAAAGCTTATGAAAGCAAGCAAATGGATAAACTGTTTGTGATACACAAACTGCATGAGAGATTTGTATATTAAGTCTACCAATTCAGTGGTATGTTAAGTGCAAAGCACTTAAATAAAGTAGTTTTCAAGAACACATGGCTGCATTTATATTACAAACATTATTAGATCTCATTACGTTTGAAAACCCATAATAACTGAGCTCGAACACTGCACAGCAAAACTGTAATGGCCAAAAACAGCCAGCAGAGAAGCAATTTTCATCTTTATCACTTGATAAATTAATTTAGGTTATATAGTCTTTACCATATAAAGATAATATATAAGCAAGGCAAAAATATGTATTCTAATGCAATGTTGTTTTAGGGAATTGTGCACAGTGGAAACTATATGAGGGTTGGGCTGTTTCATCATTAGCAATTTAAGGCTTTACAGTATGTTGCACTCTGGGAGTTTTCTCAGTCTCTGTACAGTATATGAATAGTGCACATCAACATAAAGATCACTACCGGGATACTTTTCCATATAATCCTTGGGGATGTGGCAACCCACATGGCTAGTTATAGCTGTGGTGTGGAATTTTAAATCATTTAGCCATGGAAATTACAGGGGGGTTTGAACAGCCACAAGAGAGTAATTAAAATTAACCCTGATGTCTAAAATTTATGCTTTATTAAAAGAGTGTAGTGGACCACTAGACACTTGCTGTATTTATGGATAACAGTTTTGCAAAATTTATTGGCCATCAAACAGAAGATTTATCTGGACAGTTTTGTATCCAGTGTTCTGTAGCTCAGCCGGTTATGTGTTTGAGTCCCAATAAATGCTTATACTGATCAAATGTATAAATGTACTTTAGATAAATGTACTGTATAAATGTAGGTTGCTTTAAATAAAAGTAAATTTTCTCAATGAATGTCAGTTTATATTGATTTTTAGTGGATTGTGTACTTTATGTTTCTACAGCGTTTTTTTGCATTAGCAATTATAAAAATAACACTTGTTTTGAAATAGGTTTCCCAAATATTCCCCCTATCCTCCATTGGCTGAGGCTGTTTGCCTCCTGCCTCAGCCCCATGTCATTGGTTGAACCAGAGGTTGACATGTCAGGTAATGTTAAAAGTTAATACTTAAAAGAAAGTTAACAATTAATATACTTTTGTTTACTTATTGTCTATGCATTGGAAGATAACAGTATAACATTACAAAATTACATTTGCATGGTTTTAAATAAATGATTGGCACCTTATAATAACCTCTTTGTTCCTTTGGTCTGCATGGTTAATTCGGGTGATTGGTATAGGCCTGTGCCCATTTAACTCGTACCCTTTGTTCATTTGCAAAATTGTGCCCAGATGGATGGGCAGCCGCCAAATAGTTCATAGTGAAAATAGGCTAAAGGTGTAGAGTTCCCTTTTACTGTAGATCTTTGTAGACTCTGTTATCTGATTTATTTGAGCATAGCATCTGGTGCATTAGCACAGGGTTAATACTGACTCATAAAAGAAGAAAGGTACTTTCCCATGTGACCTGCAAGATCTACTCTGCAAACACCAAAAACTGAACATTATGATGGAACGTTATAGATAAATGCATTTATGATCTTCAGTGATAGATTGTTAGCAAACCCAGTGTCAGGTTGTAAATATATTATATTGTGACTGAGGGATGCTATTACAGAGATTTCAGGCTTCTTCGTATTTCTGTCCGTCTGGCTGCTGGTTGGCATGATTATACAATTGCAGCACCGGCTGGGTGCTTTGTTTCTACGCTCTGTGATTTCAGGCTGCATGTAAGCAGAGCGGCACTGTGCCGTTAAAGCGGGAGCGCCGAACCCCGCGCCCCGGTGCTTATCTGCTGGAGAGCAGCCGGATCATTACAGCGGCAGGCGGCGTGTCCCACACTGCCGTCACGGGCCGTGTCATCTTCACATTTATACGTCTCACAGCTGAATGCTATAACGTAATGCTATGATGTAATGTCAACAGCTTTTGTTAGAACAAAAAAAAGGCCAGTGGATTTTTTAAAATCCCCCCAAAACAATATTCAGAAATGAGTTAAAAATTAGTTTGATCCCTTTGTGTGTCCCATTTTTGTTGCCAGTGTGTTCTGGGCACATCCCCAAGTCTATTATATTTTGGACCTCCTTTAATATAAGACTATGGGATTTTGTTTCTAGTATTATCATGTACCAGGCAAAAATCATAAACCAGAATGCTTAGATGAATAACATCACACCTTTCCTCAATATTCAGTGCAGGTTGATCTATCATTTATATCTGTAACACAAAGAGTGGGGTGAGTTACTGTATATACTGAAGTCTATATTCTTGTATGAGCTATAGTAATAGTCAGTTACTTCCCTTCCCTTTCTTTACTATGGTTTAAGCATGAATAGTATGCTAAATAGTATTTGGACATAAAAGCACAGTTTTCACAGGCCATATGAGCAATATATGCTAAATTGGAACATGGGGTTTGGAACATTGCAACAAAAGTGGACAATATTCTCATCATTTGAGGTAAACCGAGCACATAAATTTGCCCAGGATTGGATGGTTACGCACTTCATATTCTGTCAGAGTGGAAAAGTGTTCTAGATCAGCCTGAATTTCATCTTACAACAACATATAAATACACACAATAGTAAAGATTGATTAGTTACACAGCAATCTATCTCTTATTTTCAGTCAGGAAATGTAAACACAGAAACACAATTTCACCACAATGAGAAATACATGCATGTAATCGAAATAAAACATTAATAATGCCACTTTTGCACATGTCTGATTAGCTGCATGGCCTTAATAGTAAATCATACATGTTTTACTTTTTGTATGTATGTGTGGTTAATGTAATATTTTGTAGACTGATTGCATTGCTCTTGGCTTACAGAACATTCTGATAATCATTGTCATTTTAATGCGGTTGTTGTAATGCATTAGCTCTGGTCCAGATTGAAGGACGTATTAGGCTGACAGATAGATTTAACCATGCTGAGTTACTTGAACATTAGACTTGGCACTAGTTATGTGTGCATATCCATGTGTGTGTGTGTGTGTCTGTGCTCTGTACACCCTTCTTAGAGTATGAACTTCTGAGAGCTTGGAAGAAGATGTGGACAGCATGAAGGTAGATATGGTGCCATTTGGGTTTTGGACCTGCTGGATGGACTCCTTCCAGCATGGCAGTAACTGTGACCCATACACAGCAGATTAGAAGTTGATGAGAGAGAGAAGGCCATGGATGAGAGCCAATGGGCTGTCTGAACCCCACAACTGTTAGGAAAGGGATTGGGTTTTAGCTGGATAATCTGTGTGTGTGGATGTTCCAGATAGCTGCCTCAGCTAAACACACAAAAATAAGAAGGTACCGCCAAGGCCAAAAAAGAAAACACACACACAAACACACACACACACACAAACAATGAGATCCTTTAGATGCTGGGGCTAAATGTTTGGCAGTATGAGAAAGAGCTATAAAATGCAAATAATCAACCTTTTATATTCTTTTGATAATACTGATTTTTAAACTTTACTAGGCTAGAAATGTCTAATGGCAAAAAGTAGTGACACATTTGTCAGACAGTAAAGATTTTGTACTATAGAATCAAGACAAAAATAAACCTGTTATTAGATATAATGAAAATGTTAAACACAACACCACGCAGAGTTTAGTTGTTTACAGTTGCAAAGAAAAAGATCTTTATGTATGTATTTAATTAAATGTATATAATGTATTGTGATATACACTCATATTGTGATTCTGGTCTTACTAAAATCCTCTGTGGATAGTATAAAATTCACAGGAAATTGGAGAAAGAAAAGGTAACGCTGACTGGGTTTGAACCCTCATCCTCTTGAATCTCAATGTTGCAATAAGTCGTGTGTACACGCGCTAACCACAGCTCCAGCAGTAATTAAACATTTTATGCATGTTAACATAATCATCTGCATGTTAAAGAAAAGGGAACTCTCCAGATGAATGTAACAGAAGAACTTTTCCAAGCCATCATTAATTTTTTTGATGCTTTAATGCATGAGGATGCCGCGTGATCAGAATCCATCTACATGACTTTAAAGAAATCATTAATTTTCTTTCAACATCCATCAGGGGCTTTTCAAGGCAAGGGCAGTTGAAGAAGATCTTCATTCCCTTGATAGGCAGCAGATGGAGGGCTCCTAGGTGGCTTCTATACCCCACTGCAAAGGGTCATCTGATCCATTTGCAATATGAACATTAGTTCTCAATGTACCTCCTGAAGTCTCCATGGGAAATGTTCAAAGAAGATGCCCTTGGCATGCGTGTGGTCGCTGTTTTGGCAACTTAATTGCTAATGGATTGAGCTAAACCACAATCATAATCAGTAGTTTGCTAGTTTGTCTGGAATGTTTTTATATCATGAAAGCCAGCAGATATGGTGCTTCATTTATATGCATTCATTAATACACAATATATTTACATGCATTCATCTAATACACAATTTTAATTGGCACAAGCTTTTGCTGTATTTATCATAAGATGATCAATGGAAGAAATATGCAAATAGATATTGATACAGTATGACTATACCCATAACACTCTTCAATGTACGGTTGAGTAGAACAAGATTGTTAGATGAGTGTATCTTGTTACCTATAAACTGCTGCATCATATTCATGTGATTTTTTATATGTATTGAATGGTAATGGGTTATTCTTGCATAATGTTTGAAAGCTGTTTGTTGGGTCTTCTAAATGCTTAACAGCATGGTCCAAAATTAAAATTCTCCAGGAAAAACTTGTGGGACTCTTATTTTGAAATGTGATTGACAGACCACATGACTAATAATATATGAGAAGTCATCAATGGGCACACAGGAAAGAGAATCAACAGTGATTTCAACAAAGACTGAAAGAAATTAAAACGAATTCATGTTGAGGATGACTGCAATGAAAACTCAGTGGAAAAACTTCCTAATGGATTTCATCTTCTCCTTCAAGTTACCATCAGGGTGAGAACTATCCAATTAATATTGTAGAACTAGTTGTAAACATAAATATAAACTATTGCTATTTTCTTGTTGGTATCTTGACTGTGAAATTGTGATTTGTTGTGTGTTTATGTCAGTGTACCTCAATGTCTATTGAGGCCTTGTGTTGACTGTTTTTAACACACATTTTTATATTTTCTTGTAATGTTTTAATTAAATTAGACTTGGGACAGTGCATTATCTTGTGATGTCAGCGTTGTTTCATGATGTCATTTTCCTTCTGCTTTTATGACTCAAGTGATTGGCTCATCAACCTATGATGGAGTGCCCATGAGAATGCTGTACTGTTCCTCAGGGGTCTTGAGTAACAGCCATTGAGATGAATAGAAATTCTAACAGAATATTTCTCATCAGGTATTTTAAACCTCTTTAGACAAAAATCTGACAGTTGTGATTCTTTAGTTTATCATAATATCCCATCGCTAGATTTTCTGATGGACACTTATGGCAATGCATACAGTAGCACAGCAAGCACATAATTCTAGTACTATGGTATTTAATGGAATGATGTTGTTATTAGTGAGAACATTTTATTTTACATTACTATAATTTTAGCATTTATCTGAAAAAATCTGGCAGTGGTTTGTAGTTCTTTTGCACTTTGGATAACTGATGTGAATTTCTCAGCTTCAACCTCACTGTAATTTATAGTCTTGTTAAGGGAGTTCCTTTGCACTGAGACGATTTTGTTTTAAAGCCACCACCAAATTTTAATGTTTGGTGCCCCACAATTACGAACAGGAAGGGCTCCCAGTTTTCCATATTATGAGCTGCACTAAACCAGAATCAGCTGGGTTTACACTGCCAGCTCTATTTTAGCGCCGGCTTTTCATGATTAAATCTGAGTTGGCTCACTGCCTCTTTCTATTCAGCTCATTCTGTGAGCATTACGCCATTACAACTGTCAGTCACGTCTCAGCATAAAAGGCTTCATTTGAAAGACTCAATGAAAATCTCATATCTTACATGAAACAGCCTTGATTTATGTCTTTCCTCTGCTCTCTCTGAAAAGTGTAACAGTGCCGCCTGGCTCAGATACAGCCTTTCAACGTGCAGGCGAAGACACAGGAAATTTGTATGTTTTTTCCGTCTCATGTTTTTGCTCAGTCAATATCTGCCAACAGCAGGTGGGAAGAATAATCTGCAATACTGGGGCCCCAGCGGTGCAAAGTGCTAGACTTAAAATTGTGAGAGATGGGGGGGTTTCTATGTGTTTTTACCCAGAGAATCTCACTGACTCACCCTCTCAAAGCGCTTTTAGGCTTGAAGGTTGGTCTAAGAGATAGAGATAGACAGAGTATAAAAGAGGGACAACTTTAATCTACCAACATCCTTGGGCACTTCACACCTCAGAAACAGCTTCTGTTAGCATTGATAGAAAAAATGGGGGGGTATATAATTTGGGGGCATAGTGCTAGCAACAGCAAGGTCATGGATTCGATTTCCAAAGAACAAGTAATAAAAAGTGTACCTTCAATGCACTGTAAGTCACTTCAGAAGTGCCAAATCCATGAATGCAAATTAATTCAAGGGATAGTAGCACAGTGAGTGGGTTTGGGGCTAGAGAAATGTTTTCTTCTGGTGAGAGACACAAGGTTTTGGAGCAGGACCCATATTCAGAGCCTCAAGATGCCACATGTGTGTACCAATTTATCTTCCTCTTTGTAAAACTGTAGGGCCTGTAGAATAGCATGCATACATCATCTGTATTACCCAAGTATATCGTTATTGAACAGTCTTCAAGTGGTCAATACAAACCACATTACATTAGCCTATTAAACTTTGATCTCATTGTGTGTCAAGGCAATTGTACTGGCATACTTTCATTTCAGGGGAATGTTTTGTGTATTATACAGTTTATTATACAACCATCAGGACTTCAAAAGACATTTACTTTGACTAATATACAAGGGATTACATGTGATTTTAGAAGGCATTGGGAAATTGCTCCACAGTATTGGATGTATGCAGTGACATGGCCAGCATGTGGTCAGAAAAGTCCTGTAATTTCACAATCTCAGTCAATCCACCCAATGAACTTACTGAAAGTTATGCTTCTGTCCAAGGCTGGATGCAATTTACAAAGTTTATTGCAAGATTTATGCAGTGCGGTTGCTTTCATAAGTTAAAAAAATACTAAGTTCATCCATACTCTGATATAGTGATATAACTGGGCTCAGCTAAAGTTATAACTTTGCATACAGAGTTGTCTAAGGCAGTGTAAAGTTGAATAAACATGCAAAGTGATCTTGAGCTCTCTTTGTTGTGGTTTCAACATTAGTTCCCACAAATTCCCACATGGTACAGAATAACTGCAGTTATATAATGTTCCGTGTTGAATAACCATATATACAAGGGCCTTTAATGACCTAATCTGTGACTGTACTGTAGATGCCTTTAAGAAGGTTTGAATGAAGCCTATTCATACAGTCAGAGTTTAAATAGAAGATATTTACAGTATCTATAAAAATATTTACCCCTTTCTCACCCCTTGGTTTCTTTGTCATTTTTATTGATTTACAACATTCAATCAGAACAGAACAGAAATATGTTGTTTCATATCATTTGTTCACCATTTCAAAGTTTGTAAGCAGTGCAAAAATGTGTTTCTAATGATGCGCAGTAATTGAGATGGATTCAAAATGTCATGTGATGTTTTCAACAGAGGCTACTTTTTGCCACGTTCCTGTGTAGCTGTGTCTGGTGAAGCACACAGTCAACAGCTGTCTGCACACTGAAGACAGTGGCTTCTCTCACCAGTTTCCTCCTGTCACTCAGTTACTGAGGGCGTCCTAATCAAGTAGCTTTACAGTTGTTGTGCATTTTCCTTTTTTTAAATATTGATTTTACTGTACTGCAAAGGGATAACTTGGAAATGTTGTATCCATCCCCGTTCTTGGACTTAGAATGTGGATTTCTTTGTTGGTTTAGAGGTCTTTTTGATTTATGCAAGTTCCACCACAATAAAGACTCAACAGTAAGTTTTTGACTATATACTGGTTCCTATTTAACTACTTATGTGACTTGGGGCCTGCAAAAGGCCGTTGTTGTTTTATGTATGTACTGTATGTACTGAAAGCCAATATGAAATGGGCCCCATGTTTGGTTCCAGTCCAGTCCTCGTTTTTAAACAATTCAATGCATTTCTGGACGTAATTGTGTGGAAATAGAAGGTGGGTCACAGTGTTACTGTGATGTTTGTTCTCCAGGCCCCCATGTTACTTTGATCTGGTCCTGTGTCATCATAGGCCAACAGTAAAAAAATGGGCAGCTGGACACTGTCAGGGCTGTAATGTGCTTTTTTACCCTCTTCCACAACCTTTATTGTCTCTAAAAGTCTCTGAAGCTTCAGGGTAGCTGCAGGTTACCACACCAGTCAACAGCAACCAGTCGCGCTCCAGCGTGAGTGACTCACATCATCAATCAGTCGGACGGCTAATGAAATATCCAGTGGAGGATGGAGGAGGTTTGCTTTGTTGTATCGCAGAACCTCAGGACAAATGGAAGGAAAACATCACAGATGAAATCTCAGAAAATACTATTCCACTGACAAGCTGTAAGAATAAAACCTTTCCTCAAACACGTGAAAATTATTAAATCTGAGTGAAAATATTTCCTCTCACTACATTAATCTAAGATATTTTCTTTTTATTATTCATAAATTTCAGGACCACGCTAGCGTATCTCCCTGAGTAAATGAAAAATGTCTGAGGAATTCATTTGTATTAATGAGAGGATGTAGTGTCTTTTTGAAGCTGCCCTTTATAACTTCCGTGCTTTAAGGGCCTTTAAAGATGTTCTGTGCTGAGCCACCTGACACAGAGTGGCCTGACAGGGCCGAGAGTTGCTGCATAAGGTGCTCATTTCCTCAATCTCTTTATCCTTCCCAACACTGCAAGATGTTGACAGTAAGTCAGTTAACTTCAGTCAGTGGCAGCTGCATGGGTTTTGCATAATTAATTATTTATACCAAGCCAGACACAGTAATTACCATCCAGATGAATATGATATTCTAATCAGCCACGCTTTAATTTTAATTGCCCTCCAGCATCTAACTGTCAGCGGTGGCCGAGCTTGATGAAGTGAAGACTCCCAAAGTCTATTAGACATCTGCCTCAAGTCCAGCGCCTCCATTAGCCGCCATTTCAGCTTCTATCAGTTCAGATCAATACAGCTAGAGTTCGTCTGCTTGTGTGCGTGTGAGACCTCATCCATTTTATTATGGATTGGCTTTTTGGATTGTCACTGATGTGAACTGGAAGGCAGATTTCAGGGAAAAGCATTCATCTGGTATAGTTTGTTTTGGACTGGTTTAGACTGAGGCGATATGAGGGCTTTACAATAATATTTCAGTGACAGATGGTCCTTGTGAAGTATTAGCCAAATGCTTATGGCAGCCAGTGCATGTACGCAGGATATAGGAGGTTTATTGGATTCTCTGATATGTGGACAGTTTTATGGTAATGCATGCTAAGTCTAATGTAAATTATATCAGCTTATTAAAACCTGAAATGTGGATGGAATGTCTTTGGGTATTACTTCATAAATACAGTATATATAACGGCCTGTTATGTCACTTCCTGTTTACTTGTGATAAGTGGAACTGTTGCATTGCATTCATTGTTTGTTTATCACAGTGTTATCTATATAAAAATGTGTTGAAAAATATGTTGCCAAAGTGACTGCAAGCGTTTAAAATGTGTAATAGGTCCCTTTAGTGTGTATATTTTGTGTTCCACTGTATCTTATCAGTAGTGTAAGTTTGTCATAGTTTGTTGTCTTAAACAAGTTGTTACCATTTATATGATTTTTTAGAAATGATAACAACAGGTACTTTGCAGGTTGGTTAAAAAATAATTAGCTGTTACTAAATTTCCGTCACTAATTTTCTGCTTTTTAGGAATGATATTCTACTTTCTTAATCAATAGACTGACTAAACTTATGTTGCTGAATGAGAGTGACTTTTTTTTACAAGCCCATTTAGTTCAAATAAATTTTATGGGTGGACAATAGAGGGTGTTCTAAAATTAAGAGTATGTTTACATAGTATATTTTTAAAAAACCATGAAAGCACCCCTTTAGAATATAAATACATTTAACTGTTCTTATGCCATTGGCTAGCCCATTGACTTCATTTATTCATGTTTTGGGGTATATAAATAGCCCTTTGACTTCATTTATTCATGTTTTGGGGTATATAAATAGCCCTTTGACTTCATTCATTCATGTTTTGGGGCATATAAATTAGATTTGTAATTCCATTGTCCTCCCCACCACAGAACAATTTATAGTCCTATATCACAGTAGATTGTTTAGATTAGCTGGTCGCCATTTATACCAACACAGGGAAAGCGAATATAAGCAATTTGTTTTTGAGCAGATAGTGTGTAAAATAAAGGGTGCAGTATAAGCATAGGTGAGAGCATTAGCTGTTTCATTAGTCTTGTCTGAGATAATATCTCTGTTCTTCCTAGTTTTATTGAGTCCTGGATAATTTCAGGAGACTCTTAATACAGTGCCTGTACTTTATTCAGACTATCAGTGTTTCCTATAAGCGGTGCTGTGAGTTTACTCGAATTTTAAATGAATTCTGTCAGTCATCCTTTTTATTAGTATCAATTAAGACACTGACATCGAGGTGAAAAACAAAAATAAATTGCATCCATGCTCTTTGTTGCACCTTTTTGTGTCACATTTGTCATTTTCATTATTACATTCTGTTTCTCTTCAATCATTCAACAAAAACATATAGTACAAGAAACATAGCACAGGTTTAGGATCAGCCACCTTGCATAATCTTGCAATACCCACAATGCAAAGCGTTCACAAGGAATAGCCCCCAAAAACAGCACATCACAATAGCGTCTTCAACCTACTTGCCAGTTTGCCTTTGGTGACAATCATTTGTTTTTTATTTGCCTTATACCGTATTTATACCGTATTGGCTTTTCCAAGCGCAAGGGACTTTACAATAAGCAGTGATGTATTAATAACGAATCGTACAGGACACAAAAAGTTTGAACTGGAGAAACTGAAACATATCTTACAAATTGGCAATATTGTGTTGTTGAACCCTGCAATAGTGTGGAATCATGTTATTCTGTGTAACCACATTCTCGGGTTGTTTGAAAAGAGTGAGTGGTGAGATTGAGTGTACTTGCTATTGATCTTCTGCAGCAGTTCCCACTGATGGTGAACACAAGTTGTGCAGATAACTGAAGTTTGGGCTGTTTGAGTTTTTGTTAAAGTATCTTCCACCCTTTCAGTCCAGAGGAACAAAGACGGAGCTGAACTCGCTGGTAATCCTGCCTGCAAGGCTTGAGCGCAGAGGTCAGAAGGAAGCCAGTGAAATCTTAGCTAAGAGTTGAAGCTGGTGTAGGTAGAAGACACTGAAGATTTTAACGTTATCTGGGAAGAATCTAATGAGGGGAAGCTGTCATTTATATAGCAAACTTTAGCAGAACTCAGCCCTTATACAGGAAAAGATGGTGAACCTTGAAACTTATGTACAATACTCTGGATCAATGTTGAATCAATAAATATGTCTGGGGACATTTTATTTTTCTAAAAAATACCTTTCAGAAAGTTTGTAAATTGACACAGTATCCTATTAAAGTAGAACATTGATTTAGATCATGTAGGTTGGCAAAGTTGGCAAATAGTCTGTAGATGTTTGTTAAAGTGTTGTCTGATTTTATCTATCATGACTATGTTAGTGTTTTCAGCAATATTTTTTACCCAAGAAGGGTTTGTATGTTCTTTTCTAATGAAATATCCCATAAAATCAGAAAGGGCCACAGATGTTAGATTCACCCATAATAATGATTCAATGGCATATGAACTGATTCATAGATACAGCTGCTGTGAAATACTGTGTTTTGTTTAGTATGGCGAAACAGTCGCATGGCCTTTGAAGACTGAATATTTTAGATCACCTGAAGTTGATATAGTTTCATTACGTTGGATTGAAGTTCACATTGACCTCATTAGAGCTCTGCTGTGGTAACCTTGCAGTCCACCTCATTAATAGTCATTAATAGATTTATTTTCATCTGTTATCTGAAAGATCTGAATTGCAAAGATGAGGCATAAAGCTGCACTAAATTTGTGATCATACAACCTCACGGGACCGTAAAAGCATGTTTCTCAGAACATCCTTCGTCTTTGCTAAAACGTCTTTGCTTGAGTTGTGTAACAGGTACATCATTAGTGATAAATGTTTTTGGTAAGAGACAGCTGGCATGTTTATAGTACATTAAACCATATGGTTGTTTCTTGTTGTTTCCCATATATGTTATATCAAATACATTTTCATTTTTTAAACATCACAAAGCTTGTATAAATATGACTTGCTTATTAACACCAGTAATGGAAAAACAACTGTTCTGTTTTAATTTTTAAATTAGTAGTTATATTTTCTGTAGTGCAACTGGTAAAGCATGGCACTAGCAACACCAAGGTTATTGGTTATTATTACATAAATGTAATACTTAAAGGGATAGTACATCCAAATGTTCTGTTAAAATGTGTATAAATTCATCTACAGAACACAAAAAATGTTTTAGCAATACAATTAAAGTTAACATGCAGTGTTGTAGCCTGTTCCAAAATATACATATTCCAAAATATTTTCTTTTGTCTTTCACAGAAGAAACTTATTTGGAATGACATGAGGGTAAGTTAATCCTGACAGAAGTTTCATTTTTGAGTAAACTATCCCTTTAAGTTTAGAGGATAAGAACAAACTCCTTCAGAATGTTTGAGGAAAATCAATACATTGTACACTGCAGTAAACCTAACAGGTTCCTTGCATTTCCTAGAGCCTCTGTCTTTCCCCCATAAAACAATGATGCTACTGTGAATGGATTCCATTCTATAACCATTATGTGCATGCCGGTTTTCTTCCAAACTCTTTGTCACAAGCTGCTGAACAGGAATGCTCCAATCCCTTTGAATTCCGCAGCTCTTCGATAGTAATCTGTGCACTGGAAACCGTCTGCAGTCTAAATTGAGCCCTTGGAGACTACTCATCCAGAGAGAGAGCAATTATTAGAAGCTGTGGAGACCTGGAGGTAGACCCCCAATCCCATAACTTGTGTTGAAGACAAGTTAAGGGCCCTTGGCCCTCATTTAAATCAGACCTGGGTTTAGTGTATTCACAGCTGAGGTGTGTGCAAAGTACACATAGAACAACTGGCAACAAAAAACAGTGTTTTCTTCAGCTCATACACAGGTGATGTTGATATAAAAACAAGTGTTTGGAAAGTCTCAGATCTTAATAAGGGAATGTACACTGCATGCTAATATAAAGCATTAATCCAGGATGAAAGACTAATATAACCAGACCATAATTATTTAAAAATGTTTTTTCTCACCTTCAATAAGACTCATTCTTAACAGCTGCTGCTGTACATTTACTTGTTTTTAGAAGAAAATACACTTTTAACTAATCACATTTTCTAAGTGAAAAGAGCAAATGGATTTATAACCTTTAAATCTTTATAAATAAATGTTGTTATTCACATGCTAAACAACAACATAATAAACTAATGTATGCAGTAACATCATGCAAGAAGTTATTATTTTCTATAAACTAATATTATCTGTCAGCTCCTGATATACTCATATGCAAATATATAATCATATTTTTCATGTTCTTATATCTTTATACACCATATTTCCTTTCACAAATGCAGCACATTAAATGGAGTTCAATAGAGAAATATTTCTGTTCTCCACAGCTCAAATGCATTTCAATATCTGACAATTTTATTTCAAGCTTAGTAACTTTCTTTATTCATGGCTTTTGGGAAGACCAAGCGATTACTTATCTTTCTTATTTGCATATAGAGATAATTGTAAAATGGCTCAGACTAATCCACCCTTAGAACTGTATACTGGATTATTTTCTAGCTTTCAGTTCATTAATGAAATTTGTTTGAGCAGTGGGTTGAATCATTGCTGTAATTATGTGATGGAAGTTATTATTTGAAGTTATCTCTAATTATATGTTTTGTGTCCCAAATTTGCATACATAAATTGCAATAATTATATCACAATAATAAATATGATTTGGTCAACATATTATGATGCATAGAGTATGTGAAATAAGCCAACAGCAGAGTAAATATTGCAAAAACTGAATTAGGTTTTAAACTAAGCTTTGTTTTCTCATATTTTGTAGCAAATCACTTTAAATGCAAATGGTTTTATACAGCAACACAGATATTATGGTGATGTTTATATTTCTATGCACTACAACATTAGTTTACAGTATTTAATGTAGGATTCAATGTAAGTGTTGATATTTGATTGCTGTCTTCAGCACAGTGTAATTTGTATAGCCATATGACTGTGAATATGATTTCATATTCATATTAAAAAATGATTTAGGTTAACAATCAACCAATATAATAAACGATACCATCTTAAGTGATGAAAATAATTACAGTATAAACAAAAGTAAGTCATACTTGCCTTTGCAAGAATCACTAATGATGTCATAGTAGGTGATAATTATCAGCATGCAGAATTTTGTGTTTCTGTATATTACTTGCATCACAGCTTCTAAAACAGCCTGCTTAAGTCATCTTATTAGTTGACACTCTTAATTATATCTTAATTGTCCTGATAATGACACATAATCATTTTACATCTCTATTATTTGGTGTGGTGGTTGAGCAAGTCTGTCTGCAACAAAATATCTCCACAGTATGTTTTTATTCCTATCTGTTCTTGAGATTCCTCTTATCTTGGCAGTTGTCCAGTCAAGCTGTCATTTCAAGGCCTTCACTCGTACGCTGCACTGATGTGAGGGCACACCGGGGTGTTTGTGCCTGGCATCTGCCAAACATACTGAAAACTGTCAGCCACTCAGTCTGTTTGTCAGTGAGTAATTGGCACACACCAAAGCAGACACATGCAGGTGGCTGTCTGTGCTCTGAGGTACCTTCCCTGACTAGAGGCCCCCTGGGATGAGTTTGAGTGGAGACCCCCAGTGCTGCAGGCTGTATTGTGTATACATTACAGCCAATATCCTGCTCTCCTCCACAAAGTTTAAGTGCCCGAATAAAAAATAATTGGCCGTCTGGAGTCGTACATTATGACATATGTTTATTTCTCAGGTCTTGAACTTTATTTCTTAAAGAAGGACCGTTTCTTTTTGTTGTTTGTTTATAACAGATGGCATTTGTTCTGAGGTCCTGTGAAAGCAGAGCTTCCCTCAGAACGGCAGAGTTAAAATTCAGCAACATATGTGATTCGCAGGGGTGTTAGTTACGCCGCACTAGCCAATCCCAAACAGGTTGTAAAGTCAGGTCTGTCTCTGGTGCCTCTCTCTAAAGCTCTGGAGTCACGCAAAAAAAGGCTTTCTTATGCTGTACTGTGATTTGCAGAAGCTGGACAACTACTGGTTGCCTGTCAAAACGGCACGGAAGAGTTAGTGAACAGAACACAGATTCTAATGCACTGTGTCACATGTACTGTTGACAGTCTAGGGATGTTTTCATCTTAAAATGAAAATTCAGTTATTTATTTACTGCTCCTATTTTGGTTTAAATCCACAATTTTTTTGCATGGAAAACAGAAGAAATTTAGAATAATATAGTGGTCTTTTTTTTCTGTACAGTTACAGTAAATAGGGACTGCAGCATCAAAGAACCATAAAAGTACCATAGTAGCGGTCGATACAACCCATATATATATATAATATAGGGTTCTAAAATCATGTGATGCCATTGTTTGGGAAACAGACTGAAATTTTATTTGTGACTCCCTGTAATCTTCCCCTCCATTCAGATAGCTCAAACCACTGTGATTAAATCACTGTGTACGACAAAACATGATCAAAACATTGTCCACAATTCAGGCATCTACAGTTGCCGTAATTTCATGAACGCTCATAACAACTTGGACACAATAAACAGGCTGTCTGAATTTATACGATTGTTTCGTGTGAAATTTAGGTTATTAAAATTTCTTTTGGGTTTCATAGAAGACAGAAAGCCATACGGTTTTGGAATGACACAAGGGTGAGTAAATAATGTCATAATTTTCACTTTTGGGTGAATGTATGCTTTAATTGTGTTGCTGAAAAGCTCATTAGATGATGTTAGAATCTAATGTTAGTAATGATGTAAGAAGATGATGTTAGAATTATACTAGTTATTTCCTCTGCTTGGTTAGTTTTGTCTTTAAGTGTTCCTTACAGACCTCGTAAAAAACACTATTGATATACTATAGAACTTTAATTTTCCCTAACATCTGCATGCATCCCATAATGCTTTGCTGTATTCACACAGACAGTGTAGGACGCATGGCCTGCAGAGCTGCAGGTTGTGGGCGGCACAATGTCACGTAAGCAGAATCGCACAGGATTTATATGAGTCTCTTAAAAAGCCTGAAATTCCTAGTTGCTTTCTAAAGTTTAAATTGATTTCTTGGTGAACCAATGAATCATTATGAAATAAGTTTAATAGATATAAACTAGTTTAATATACCCAAGATAATAGAAGACCCTGAAAAATTATTCCATAGCAGGGAAATGTCTTGCACCATTAAAAATATGCCTTTGTGTAAATCAGTCATTACCATTGACTGAAGATTTGAGGATCTGCTCTCTAACAAAGATGTTAGAATTTAAGACTGCATCACTTTCTAGGAAATTTTCATTTCCCATGTATAAACTATGTTTCTATTGTATCAGGGATTTTTTTGTAGTGCTCATGTCATGAACTATTTGAGTAATTATTTTTAGTCTCTTTGTTAAATAAACAACTGTTATACACATAAATCTAAATGTAAATTTGTACATGCTAACAAAACCAAAATAGTTCATTTATAATTATCAGATCTGTTCCTACAGGGACTTGAATACATGTCATGCCTCAGAGTTCTAAGCATACTGTATCATTATATAAAAGACATTGTATATTATATACAGTATTTGCTATATCACAAAAATGGCATACTTATTTCTGTTAGCAAACACATATTGATTTCATTTGTTTATTTTCAATGGTTTCTGGCCAGCTCAGTTAGGATTTCATTGCACTGCTTTATAATTCCACACAGAGTATACAGACTAGATTAGAAAATCAGTAGGGCATTAAAATCATTAAAAAGTCACTTAATACTCTAAAATAATATTTTTAACAATTCAACTGATTTGTATGTAAAGCGCATCTCTGTAAAGTCAAACCAATGAGACCCACAGGAAACATCACTCATCATCTTCCAGCTTCACTGCCCTCCCACACTCATCCAATCAGGTCGCTGAAAACCAGATTCAATGTGGTTCACTGCTGAGTCCTGTAAGCCAATCAGCTCAAACCTCTCAGAGGCAAATATGTGACACACAACCTAACAAATGTCCCTCCGCTGGTGCGTGATGGTTGAGTTGAGTTGCAAGTAAATCGTGTTAAGGGGTCACAGGGCTCTCAAACTATCTAATGGACAAGAAAGAAAAGAAGAAAAGAAGAAACTGCAGTAATTTTCACGTTTCAAACAACGGCCTGTTTATTTACATAAAATTCATTCTATACCAGATTGGTCTGGGGTCTCTGTTGTGCACCAGGCAGAACGTCTATGCTAAAGTGGTATGAGGTCGACACCGAACTGGGAATTTATGTGAAGGCCCTAATAAAGGTTCTCTTCTCACAGGAGAATTTTTGTCTGGTGCTTAACGTTGCAGTAAAAAGAGGACTTGCAGAGTGAGCTCATGTGAGATTTGGGGGAGTATTTGAAATCTCATTATTTTTATTTTTTCACACAACATTGTAAATGTATTCCAAGGACAGGAAAATGTGAACGCTTTCCAATGTGGAGAGCACTTGTGAAGGTTCAACAGCTTTCCCAACCGCCGTTTCTTTCTCTTTGTGCTGCAGTCATGGATCCTGGGCCTTCAGGACTGCCATGTGTAGAATGGCACTCTGGGGCACCAGAAAGAAACTCTTAGCTGCATTATATAACGGTCCCGGGTGGTCAATCAGAGTTTAGACTTTGGATTATGGGCTCGTTTAAAAAATGCTGATTGGTACTGAGTCTGTAGGAGCATTTCCAAACCCGTAAAATTCAATGCAGCAGGTGATGTGTGTGTCTGGGAACAAGGAATAGAATGGATAATGTTCCTTTCAGTGTGTACAGACTAGACCTAGTGTTTTTCAATAATGTAGGTCTCCTGAAGTCCAGGTGTACACAACCGCAGTTGCAAAGTTTGGAGGGAATGTACAGTTTTACAAATAACTGAAATAACACCAGGGTTGTGCACCAATGAGAAATGCCCTTTCAGTTCTAATTCAATTCCTGAACATAAATTGAATTTACAGGAATTTGAATTTTAACTTTTTTTTAAAAGTAAAATCCAAATGGAAATTGTATGTTTTTCGTTCATTTTTGTTAACATAGTTCCATTCCAACTTGTAATTTGAAATAGAAAAAGAATGAAATATTTCAGCATCCATCTTCCCTACAGTTTGCTGTGTTAAGTAATCTAGTGCAAGTTATAGTACCTGTCAAAACTATAGCGGCCCCTTCACCTGTCAACCACGAATCACATTTCTGCTTGATTAATCAATAAATGATATGCAATCCTACCCAATTAGTTTGACACACAGGGAGAGAGGTGAAGAAAACACTCTATGTTGATACATATCTAAGGCTGTCTGACACCTCATCAGGTGGTATTGATTTAGCCTTACCGCACTGACTAAGCACCAACCTGATGGTGCTTGGACCCTCATCATTAAGCCCCTCTCCAGAATTCTGTAGCCCCCTAGAGTAAGCTGCCATCTCAGCCCCATCCACACGCATTCGGTCCCTCCGTAATGTCATGACAACGACCCCCTGCTGGTGATAATAGGGGTGCAAATCAGGTCTGGGCATCAACATACATCTCATCCCTCAGGTGTTAGCCTGCTGGTAATGAGGACAGGCGCTGCTTTTCCCCCACTTCCTCTGCCATCACACACACATTCACGCAGCCAAATGAGTGGAGGAAGGAGCTCTCCACACCTGTTTTGGGTTTGATTGGAGGAGAGTCTGGTGAGATGAGCTCCACATGGCACCCAATTACATTCTGGTGCATTTTTCATGTTACAGTTTGTGTTGGCTAGCAGCTTTGTTTGTATTCACAGTTCAGTCCTAGCGGCCTGATAAATGTGGCAGGTCGTTGTAATATATTTATTCAGGTTCAATAGAAAGACATATATTCAACATCCGTGCAAAACATCACACCCCTGGAAGCGGACAGATCAATATTTGAATTGCTAAACAAATGGACGTTTTCACACCTGCAGACTGGGATGAAAATTATGCGGAGGGTGTAAATTGCTTCTGCTCTGACCATCTGACCTTTGACCTCTTTCATTTGAAGCACCTGTGTGATCTGAATGCAACTCTGGTTCGTATTAATCACAGGGACCAAAAAAAAAAAGAAACAAATGGACCCTTCGTGATTTGATAAGAAATATTTGAATTAATCGTTCATTGACACCAACAACAGGTTATTTGTCAAAAATTAGTGGCTTAGGTTTGTGGTCCTTTAGTTCTGTTGAATTAAACATTAATCAATTGTTTCAAATTTGCCCGCAAATAAACCCACCAAACAAACGTTTTGGCACAAAAAAGCTAAGCAAACGAAGTCTTTGTGTGAGGTAGCATGTATATGGTTGTGTGCTTTTTATAGGATCAATTTGGCAGTATATAAACAAAACACAAGTACTGCCATTATTTAGAAATGTGAAGTATACCAAATGGCAAAGAATTCTTAATGCTTTTGGGGTTTTTTTTATTTTTGGGGTTAAATATAAACAAAAATGTTATCGAGCAAGTACATAACATATCAGTGTTCAACATAATCTCCTCACCTTTCCATTATTCCCAATGCTATGTTTGTAATTATGTTTTATAATTTTTTTTGGTCCAGTTTGGTCCAGTTTTGTGGAAAACATCCGTTTGGCTTCATTTGTCTTCAACAAATGTAAGGAAATGTATGTAAAGTAACCTGCAATTTTATGTTTCAAACAGAGAAGGTGATGGAGAGGAAAAAGTTACAGATTGCAGCTTTAAATTGTAAAAATATTTTTTTCAAACAGAATTACACAGATGCCAAGCTGGAAAAACAACAATGTAAGTTGACTGTGAAATTTTTGATCATTGTCACAGAAATTATTTTTATCATTTAAAAAATAAAGCTAAGATAGTTTGGCTAACTGCTCAAAAGTTTTTATTTGGCTATTACGTCATCAAGTAATTATTCTAATGTTTCGAAACTATCTACAGCATAAAATACAGAATGTATTATTGTATAATTCGTACACAAAATTCCCTGCATCAACCTGTAGTAGCAGTAACTTTAACTACACCAAAAATCAGCCTCACTATTTCTACCTTTCTAGTGGGAATAGAATACATTATGCATGTTCTGTGTGTGAGGGGCTGCATTTAAAAGCCCAATGTTGTACACCACCGCCCTGAGATATTTTAGCACACAATCAACAATTCCCCATAAGCCCGATCAGAGAGCAGGGCTTTGAAGTCCTCTGACAAGTTAAACCCAGTTCAGTGTTTATAGCGCTAATGGCCACCCTCCTAAGAGCCCGAGATGCTTTTTGTTGTATTTCTTTTTATTTTCACACAACACAATTGAATGAAATTCAGGGTATTAGAGGATCTGCTATGCCCTGAGTCCTTGATAGCCATGAGTTGTAGCTGAGGGAAAAAACAAGGCACCTGACACTTTAAACACAGCATCTGTTCACCAACTGTGAGAAACAACAGCGCTTTGAACGGATGACGGCACCAAATAAACTTACGAAAAGCCCTACATATTTTCAGAAGTAGGTTTATTTGAAGGGAAGTTAAATGCCTTCTGGTAACGATTTATTCGAAAGGTGCCCTCGTCAAGGACCCAGTACATTTGAGCTAATGAGACCAGTCAGTCTATGAAGAAGCCGTCGATCAATTAGCAACAGCTACTTCTACATTCCTCAGTGTCTTATTTACAGTTTGCTTTGATCAATATACTGAGTCCTGCAAGAACAAAATCCATTCCCTGGAGATAAGAGGATTTTTTAACACTAAAAGACCAAAAGCGTAGTGTTATTGCACTCTTTTTTTGTTCCTTGCCTTTTTCTTTTCTCTAACTTAAAATATCTTTTTCCATCTCATCGTTCAGTCACTAAGGTAACCGCATCAGCAGGGGGTCGATATGGTGAAACTCAAAGGCAATCTGAGACGTGGCGGTGACATCTCTGCGTGGCGCACTGTGAACGCTCTTCAAAACCCATTTCTGCATCGCTGCTGTAAAGTTTAAACTCAAATATCACATCTGAAGCGTGAAGTTTTGTCTTTGTGACACAGGGCAGCGTTATGAACAGGAACTACTTCACACAGGTTTAAAAAGAGAAAAGACGTTTCTGCATTAAAATTAATTGCCATGTCGATTGTGGTCAGGTGCCAGATTGCTAACACATCGTTTGACGACCACATGCTGACATAACGGTGTAAATGTCAACTACCTTTTTCACATCATGCAAAACTCATGCTTGTATTTGTATCACTTTCAAAAAGTTGGTTATGGTTAAACTAGATTACCAGCTATCCTGTGATGCATAATAATTGTAAAATTCACTAGTAGCTTTAACAGTTGGAAGAAGATTAATATGTTCCAAATTCAACTGAGGCATAATCTCTTTTCCCTTTAGTAAGCCTGAAGGGGGCTGACCACTGATACTCAATTACTTCTCTCGCCTTGTGGTCTGAGACTCCAGAGACCAACTGTGGACATCCGTCTGTGGCTGAGACAACACACTCCATCTTCACCCCATGATGCAAGAATGTGACATCGGGCAAGGCCACACGAGAGAGGTCTGCGGCTGACAACATGTAGCACCTCATCCGCAGCAGCCAGAACATGAGGGACTATCTCATGCACTGCTGTAATTGGTACTTCCTGGTCTAGAACTTCCAGGCAATTGGTTGCTGGGCAGATTCATTTTAAAAAGGTGTTGGTAAAGTGACCAGCATTTAGTTTCTTACCCACGCTGAATACAATGACAGTACAATGTCCTGCTTGTGCTCTTTTTTTATTCCAGTTAAAGTGGGATCGTGACAAATTAAACCATTTAAAGATAACATAAAAACAAAAACAAACCAGATATCTAATTAAAGATGGAGCTATAAGCAGTATACTTACGTATCTTTAAAACAGCTGTAGCCAAGATAACAGAGAAGCAGGCTCGTAAAAAAGCTGTCTGGCCAGAGAGGGACGATGAAGCAAGGTAATAGGGAAAAGTTAATGAACAGACCACTAATAACAAGTTTGTTTTTCAAGGTGTCAGGTTCCACAAGCCAATAACTCATATGCAGTTAACTGTGAGGGTCTGCCCTGTGTGATTTGGCTGCATCCTTCTAGAGTAATCAATTCAGCGGGATGCTATGAACCATTAATTAGCCTGACCAATGAAGCTTATAATTTGGCATATGCAGTGCTTCTACAACTATGAAATTACAGATATACAGAAGGTGAACAAGAACCCCAATGCCCAAAATTGGCTGTGAAGCCATACAGAGCTCCAGAAACATTGTCATCGTTCAGAAACCTTATGCCTGATTTGAAAGCTTTCCAGCAGGTGGTATTTTCAAACAGAGAGACTGAAATTCCACCTGACGGTCACCTTTTCTTACCGTTTGGCAGCTTTGCTCTGGTAGGAAAGAGCAAAATTGGTAACAGTGTGATTTACTTTCATCTGCATCTGCATGGGCAGTGTCTGTGTTTGATCACAAGCTTTGCTTTCTCACATAAGCACACAGTGTAATGCTAAATCTTAAATTATGCCAATAATCTAACTTAATTTGTTGTTTTTTTCAGTTGCAGTTAGAATTGTTTTATCCCACTAATATGTTTTAATTATTTTAAAGTTGAATTATCGTCATCAGCATTTTTATTTGTTTGTACAACAAATAAAATGTGGGCTGTGGATTTTTGCACAAATACTATGGAATAGTCTTAAAGAGACTTTGGTTTGCATCATTTACTGTATGTCAATGTATAATATGTAATTCATGGTATATCGTTGCTGATGTAGGTTTTGTTGATTTTAAACATGTATTAACATTATGACGTTAGAAAAAATATAATAATAATATATAATCTGTTGAAATGTTATATAAACTATAAGTTTTATGTTATAGTTGTTAGATACGCAATTAGCTGACCTGATGAGAGCGGTACATGTTCCAGTATAAGTAGGTGTTTGAACTTTAACCTGTTTGTAAGGAGTGATGGTGTTTAAACGCTGTATATTAGAAAATAACAAAAATGCGCTTTAATCTTGAAAATATAGTAGCATAATTTGCATGGCATAGCACATATTGCACAATTAACGAATTATTGTTGCTGTTTTAAATGATCTATTTTAGGCAACTTGGATCAGAAACTGTATGGCATCACTAGATGAAAAGTGAAACACTAACACTGTAAGTATTTACTAAAGTATTTGAGAAATGTTTTGCTCCCTTGTATGACAAATTCTCAGATCTAACGTTAATCACAAACTGAGGTGACAAAAATTTGTCAAGATAACTGATATGAGCCTGGAGGAATTTGGTCTGCTGGTACCAGTCTGCTGGTTAAAAAAAATTATATATAAATTATAAAATTATATTATTTTATGATTTTTTTTATGATTTTATTTATTTATATGTTACTAGATGGATGTCTATTAATTGTATATGAGAATATACAATATAGTCACGTTGCATGTGCCCTGATGTTCAAACTTCATCAATGCGCTGTGTTTTACACTTGTAAGTCATATATCCTTTCTCATAAAATTGCATATGTTTTTTTAAGCATTTTTAAAGTTTGTTGTCCCAGCTGTTTTTAAGGATGTAGTCAAAGATCCCTCAGTTGGAGTTCTTACCATAAAACATGGTGCAGGTTTGTATTTATTACATTACTCATTAGAAATGTATTTAATACTACTAATTAATAATAATTCCCCATAAAAATGTATCTGCAACCAGACTTGGATTCTGCCTCTTCACAAGCCTCTCATGGGCAGTCAGATCAGTCCCTGTCTTCGTCCATTGACTCCAGTGACTCACAGGATACAGTCATTATTGAAGAAAGCTCCTCCAGTAAATGAATGAGGCTAGATGACGAAGCTAAAAGGTGGGTATTCAATTTTTAGTACTTTTACATTTGGGGGGAAAAAGAAAAAAGACTGTTGAAACTCATAAATCTGTTTTTAAAAATTGACATGAATTTGATGTTTCTATTATTGAAGTTGATTCATGAGACTTACGATGTTTAAGACTGATGGGTAATCTTCATAATCTTTACCTGGTGTACATGTGATCTCTAGTTCTAGTAGTTGTTAAACTCATGCAAAGGACACTAAAAGCTAACCCCTTTTTTTAGGGGTGGGGGGATAGTGTAAAAACATGCTAAAAAAATCTAGGATGTAGGCTGGATGCTCAGTTCTCTTTTCTTCCTAATGATCTGGTCTTGCTGAGACTTCAGGAGTTATCGTAGCAGGAACAGTAAGTGCAGAAACAGGGGATGCATAAGCAGAAAGATCCCTGCAGCATCTACAGGACATAGAAACGCACAAGGGGATATACTGTAGGATCAATTACCAGCATTTTGCTTGAGGGCTCCTGCTACAGTGTGAGGTCGAGGGAAAGGATAGAACAATCAATGCAGCCTACTGAGGGCCCCGTGTCAGACCACTTACTGGGACGACCACCCCATGTGTTCATATGCTCCACTGCAACTCCACAGCAATCTTCCCAAACACCATCCAACCTTCCATCCTGCCATAGTTTAATGTCATCAAGATCTGAGAGAACAAAGGTGGCAAGACATGGATGAAACAAATGGAACAAAAGTCAGAAAGTAAATGGAACAAGAGCAATGGATGGAAGATGGAAAAAAACTTCTACGGTCACCTGTCTTGTCCCCAAGCATGGCTGCATTTCAACCGAGAACTTGTGCTGTCTGATTGACACCACCCTGTGGAGAAAGCATTTGTCAGAGGTGGACAAGGTGCTAGTGATGTCATCTCTCCTGGGACTACAACTTCCAAAGCCTCTTCTAGACAGCAAAGGGTAACATGTCAGATGGACACATACCTAATCAGGCCTGCCACACAAAGAGCTACATAAACTTGCCCCTTTGTTGTTCTTTCTAGAAGACTTTTTTGGCACCATAGATAAACAAGGTTTGAACTTCAGTGCACTTATGCACAACAGCCTACAATCTTAACAATTCTTTGACAGAACAAACCATCTATCTTACTCTTTCACCCCCTAAAGTGAGAGTGATAGTGCTGACAGTAATCTGTATGAAACCATTAGCATCTGAGTCTTGCGCCATAGTTCAGAATACATTACAGCTACAGTTTTCGTCCTCTCATTGGAACACGCAAATTCTTAATCTTTCAGTTTAGAGGGTTCATTCAGTCCTGTTAATTGGCATGCTTGTGGTTTGTCAGAGGCTCACTAATGAGTAAGCCTGTTACGTGGTCCTGTCGGTTCCGCTCTGGTGGTCACATCTGCCCGCGCTAACCCTCAGAATCACAGAGGTGTCAAATTGAGGTGCACACCCAGCAGGTATTAGCATATTGTCACTTTTGCTATTAAAAGCAAAGCTGAGGAGATTATGATCCCATTCAGAGGGGTAGAATGACACAGACATGAATAATGGCACATCATAAGATCCTTAATAAAAGGGGAGCTGAGAGGAAGTATGAAGATGCATACATAATATTGAGTCTAATCAGGGCTATTTTCTCTCTCTCTCTCTCTCTCTCTCTCTCTCTCTCTCTCTCTTGCTCTCTCTCTCTCCCTGTTTTTCTTTTTCTTTCTCTATCGCTATGTGTAGCTCAACCATTGACTAAACTGTAATGTCCATGTTGCAGCTTATTATGGTTTAAGTGGATCTGTCCACTTAAACAGGAAGAGAAAATCTGACTAAAGAAACCAAACACACTTGATTTTGTTTTACATTTTATCCTCAAAAGTTTTTGTGTATTAGTACGCTACCTAAACAGTGCTTTGTTTCCAGATAAATTGTTTAAATATCCCCTGGGCCTTTATTCCTGGAAGTTGCATAAAGCCAGCCAATTATAAAAGAGCTTGTCAGATGGGGAAAGGGCTTTCCAGTTTTGTGAGCAATATGCATCTACGAGAAGAATGTTGGACTGAGGCTGAGACTAATCTATGGTAAGTTATGAAGACAATTGATAAAATAAGCCTGTTTAAATTATTTGGCTGTGAGAGCATGTTTGTGCTGTTTTCCCTGGAGGCAACATTGATTTGTTTATGGACATTTACCATCCATGACAAATTAAAATTGAAATGCTAAAACAACAATAAATTCAGGCTGCACTTGAATTGTTGAACTTTTTTTAATAAACAAACCTTTTAAAGGTTTAAAAAATGAAACGTAAAAGCCCAACCACCAATCTGTGTATGTTGTCCACATGTGTTTTTCTGTATACTTCACAGGCCATGACGATATGGGCTTGGTGAGATAGTAAAACCCCCCTGGAGCATAATGGACCACATCTTCTCATTATCCTACAGGGCTGTGTTAGCCCATATTAAACCAGGCTCTCAAACAGCAGGACTGAACTAGTGATAAAATGTGGGTATAAACCGTTCCTATAGGAAATCAACACAGCACATCCACAGAATCCAAAGTGGAACTTGTAATATGTTAGCTGTTTTTATCACATCGTTTTTCCAGTCCAGACATTTATGTAAGTGATTTTATTGCCTGAGTCTGCATCATGGGGATAGAGAAAGCCATGTTTATGAGATTAGCACAAGCAAAAAGAGGTACTCAGGCTGAATGTTAGGAGGAGATGCTGATCTTGTTATTTAACTTGTTTGTTTAAAAACTCACATATGTGCAATGGAGACTATACAGGTATTACACATTTCAGATCTTTTACACAAACTCACCCATTGTGGTATATAATGAAGGTCATGTATCTCTGCACTGCTGGAAAACTAGATCAACTCATGGGAGGAAAACTAAACTAAATCTAAATCAGCCTAAGCTAGTCTTCTAGACTGATCAAGCTGGTCTGGGGTTTTGAGCACTCTGGTCAGACCTGGAGATCAGCTACATAAATTTAAACCAGCTAAGAACAGCAAGCTAGCTTAGGCTGGTTTAAGCTGTTTTAGCAAGATAAACAAAGCCCATCACCTCAATGCTATTTTGTTATTGGTTGTCAGGGCATTGATATCTGGTTACTAGGGTGGTTGCTAGGTAGATGCATAGTGACCCAAGTCAACCCAAGTGAATAAGATTCTAACAAGATCAATGTCCATGCATTATGCAGTTTTCTCTGCAATAAGACAGGAAGTTCACTCACATAAAATGGACAGCAACAGACTGACATTTAAACTAATCGAGTCTGAAGCAATGATTTATTCAATTGCACTGGTCTCCCAAGCCCTCCAAGGGTTATATGGAATGCATTCAAAATCTTAAGTACTCAATTATACAATACATTAATTCAGTTTTCACCTGGATACTTAAATATCACTCGTTTAAAGATTGGTAGACTGAGATCATAGTGGAATTATTTGTTGTGATATTAATTTATCATTAAATATCTTATGTACAATTGATTGATTTTTTTACAGTAAAGGGAATAATGTGTGGGCAAAAAATGTTTTCATATTTGATCTTGATGGTAATAGCCCAGACTCTGTTGCTATGGGTAACTTGGTTGCATTGCATTGAAGGTGTAGCACTGAAAAAGTGTATTTTCCATTAATGCCAGATCAACTGTAATCACATATCTATTTGTCCATCTACTAAATTATGGCCTTCATCATTTTCTTTGATTGATTCTTTAAGAATTATGTTCAGATCACCTTTGCAGTTGCTTCACTTATGCTGATGTAGGATTTGCTAAAATCGTACTGAATCTCTATAAGCACATGCGTGATGTCAGTAAGTTTTATAGCACAGAGCTGCACTTATATAGAGCTGCTGACTCTACAATCTAAAGCATGTGTTCCTTTACTGCTATTACAGTCTTCTTAATCTCATATGCTGCTGACAGGCTGAGTAATTAATGAGAGTGGAATCCTGATGTAATTTACCTCGCTCAGGGCTGAGATACATTACACCACACTATATGGACCAGGCATCTGTGCATCAAGGCCTTCCAAAATCAGAGCATGTGTTTGAAACAGACCCCTCATTAGGACCAATATTTCACAATGTTTTAATTGTGTTTTTTTGGCCTTGAAAGCCTCCTTGCAAAAATAGCTATAGGATATGTATTAATTGAGCGGGCTTGTTGTCAAATCCTGTAGTTGTTCTAGGCTCCTGCTAGCATGCTAACATTCTTCCATCTCATTAGCAATTCTCAGTGAGAATGCTAAATGGCGTATGTTGGAAGCCCTCCCTTTAGGAAGAGCCATCACACTGCCTGAAGGCTTTACTACCCCAACCTACAGCAGAACTCACCGTAGCCACATTACTGCAGTTAAATCTTGTATGTTTATGTCCTGGCATGTGTGATTACACTGAGATGTTGTGCTGTGATATAGTTTTATAGCGTATTCCTAGTTGTTCCATTTGCTGACACAATTAGAGTTTTATTTTCATTGGTATCCAAACATTTAAACATTTTAAAGCCAATTCGTTGCATGCACACAGGGCTTAGCACTTGCAAGTAAGTTGCAACAAGTTTTGTAATTGGCAAGATTAATAACATTTACAGCGTGGCGATGCAAATCGTCCTCTCAGCGCATGAATAATGGAGAGCGAGCCATCACTTTGAATAATTCATCTCAAAATATCCTTTAGTGCAATTTTTAATGACCAGGGGCATTTCTCGATTTGTGACAACAGCACTATGCCAGAGTAATTAACGAGCACAGCAGCACTCACTTAATTGCTGTGAGAAAGTTCCTCAATGCCGGTAGGCTTTGGAATGGGGGATTGGAATAAACAGGAGAACGGAGGTTAGTTATGGAAGACCCATAAAGAAAACGCATCACAACGAGGCTCAGTGGCTTAACACGCACCGGGTCTGATCGCCACTCATGAGTAGAATATTGATGTTGGGAATTAATTACTTGTTTTACATAGATCCAGACAAAGCCCTTGGAGGCAGAGCAAGCTTTGGGAGCAGAACACACTTTGATGGAGGTGGGAAATTAGAATGGGGCTTTAAGAGCTAAGTTGATGTGTGCGCTGGGGAAGAGACTAACGATGTCTGAGATCGCCAATGATTACAATTAGAGCTACTGGCAGAGTTCTCCAGTGCTTGGAGATTTACTTCACAAACATTGTTTCTTTCAAAATGCATTGCTTTGTTCTTTTAGACTAAATCAAAGCGTGTTCGTTTTAGCTGTCTGTTGTTTCTGCAGAAATTTGCTAGACATGGAATATAGAAAAACAGTTCTCTGCTGATGACCAGCATATGTTGTGTTTAAACGCTGGTGTCCAGCATAGGATGCTGGTTCCCACTGGGCTTTTTAACTGGTCTAACAAGCAAAACTTCCTTGGTTAACCAGATTCATCAGAAACATCTGCCAACAACATGGCTGTTGGGGTCTACCAGCTATACCAGTAACTACCATAACAAGAACTAGTCAGCTTGATCAACACAGAAATTCATAATAGCCTCATAATTCATTGCTCTTTCCATCAGTGTTTTTGATCCCAGTTTGTAATATAAGTTCAGAAAATGTGATAATGCTGGCTTTACATTAACTCAAACAAGATTAATGTAGTAGATATCTGTATAAATATCTTGGCCCTTCTTATTACAAGATACATTACAAGTAGAACCACAATAACACAACAGCACAGTTTAAACATTAACTTGTCTGTATTGATTGTATATGCAGAAAAACAAACCATCAGCATATTGTTCTCTAATTGTTATTTGTATGCATTCTGTAGCCATTAGACCCTCTTGTACTTTCGATTTATTTCTCTCCCTCTTTCTTTCTCTCTCTCTCTTCCTTCTTGTTTCTGTTAATTACCTCTAACAAACAACTTTGTATCATGTGAGGCACTCTGAATCCTTTAAGGCATGTAGGTCTTTCACCTCCCAGTCTAAGGCAGGGGAAGGGCTGACTCGGCCACGCAGAGAGCAGAATCGATCCACACAGCGTAATGATGGCTGAGAGATAGCTTGCATCAGGGACTGATATGTGCACCGCAGCTGGATTAAGGGGGCCATGGATTGCCATCGATTTCTATCTGATACAATCATTTCATTCAGACTCAAATCTCCTGCCTGGCAGACAGAGACAATCCCTGCAAAGATCTTTTAATTCCTGCCCAGGACCTTCATCACAGGCCCCCAATCACTACATGCTTCCCAATCTTGCTGGGTTAAAACCTATTGTTGTTCTGACAATTACTGCCAAACTTATTAATTAAGCCAGAACAGAAGGCTAAGACCCAGCTGGTCCTGAGGGGCTCAGTTTCCTCCGAGATTGGGGAGAATGAGGTGTTTTGCAGGTTTACACCAATTTTCTTTGTGATCCTATGTTGCTTACGGATTGACATGGCATTTGTGGTTCACTTGCACTTCGCAGAATGCTTGAGCTATTGCACTCCTGGAAATGTATAACTGGGCATTAACTACTAACCAAACAACTTAAATCTTGCAAGATTTTTTTATATGAAATAAAAAAGGAAAATTTCCAATGATGCTTTGCAAGTGGTTTTTAAAGTTCATTTTAAGAACTCTCGTTACATCCTGTCTTTATGGAAAAGCTTAGAGCATTTAATATACTATGATAATGAAGTTTTTATTAATTTCATACTGGCTAGTTCGAGAGTAAACATTTCATTTGCAGAAGCAAATTTGTCAGTATCAAAGATTCTCCTGGCTGAAAGCCAATCCATTTTCCTTGATCCATCTTATTATGCCAGTCTGTTACCATGCAGATCAATTATAGCCTCATGTATCACGTTCTCATTGACAGCTTCTTAAAGGCTTCTTATATACTGCACGCTTCAATTAGTCCAATTTAAGCAGCAGGGCAGCGATTCGCTCTTACAAATGAAAGCTAACAGGCATGAGTTGTATTGATTTTACCCGGCTTTTCATTAGACATTCATAATATCTCTGTATTATCTGTCCTAAAGGTGAGGAAAAGTGTTACAAAAATTGTGTGTATTAGTACATTGACTATCACTTTTCTGTGTTTCCATGTAAGAGTACATTACCAAAATACAAATTCAGAATTTCTACTGTACTGTTACTTACATGATTTTTTGAGATGTGACTCAAAAAATGATCTCAGACTTTGATTTAAACAGGTAAAGCTTCTTAACTAACCAGCAAACAAGCTCAACCTGCTTTGTTTGTCATAACATGAACATATTTCATAAAATAATTTTGTATGTTTTGTTAATGTATGAAATTAAAAGAATGTTAGTCGTAAATCTATGCGTTACCTTTTAAGCCTTTTATTTTTTAAAGCAAGTGTTGCATGTATATGTACTATATATTTTAAACCAATATATTATGGCATTTTCTCTGCATGACTTTCTAGTTTGTATTCACACTAGACAACTCACCTTAAGCTAAATCAAATTCATAATTTTGATGACTGTTGAATCTGATTTAGTAAATGCATTAAATACTGAGCTGACTGTCACATGAGAAACCTGATTTCCACATTTAAAAGTGGCCCAGATTCACTTTATTCTTAATGCCTAATACCGACAAAAAGTTTTGCATTCTACCTTTTTGCCTTCAAAAGTTCAATTAATGGAGGGCTTACAAAGGAAACATTACTTCCTGAGGTTGGGAAAAGAGCTTCCCCTTGACAAACCTGCTGGTGAGGAAAACTTTCCTTCACCATTACATTTGACCCTTCCAACTGATTTATCGCAATCAACTGAAAGGAAATAGGAATTCAGGCTCTGTATATGTGCTGAGCAAAGGCACCTTGGGAATCCAGCAGACAGTTCACAACCTCCCATCAATTTCAAGATGACAGAAACAAGAGCTACAGAGTTAAAGCGCAGAGCAGGAGGGATGGGGAGCTGGGCAGTCGAGAGGGTCCCTGAGGTGTCCGCTAGTTAATTAGCTGTGTTAGAAAACAATCAGCCTAACAAGCAAAACAAAGTTATTAGACTCCCCCCATTATCCAGCATGGCCTACAGAGGCCACCGGTCCATTGTCACACCTCTGCTCTGATCGCTTTGACAGCTGTTGTATTAACTGAGTGTAGCACTTGCATGATTTTGCCTGAAGCAAAAAGATGGTACTTTGAAAAGCAGAGCAGTTGTGTTTTATTTATTTATTTTATCTTACTTTAAAATTTCTCCAATGCTGTTCCATAATGAGCATAACATGATAGCCAAGTGTATTTATTTATATCTTGTGAAAGTGAGTATTGTGATGGAGCAATAATGTCTTGGGTTTTTTTTACCGGTAAGCAGGGAGATTTAAATTTTATAAATTCCTATTCTTGTCATTATAATTCAGTTTCCCGTCCCAGTTTCCCGTGTCTTGTGGGGGGGCATGGCCAATTAAATTAAAATCCCAAATTCCCTGTTTAAAGCAAGCCAATTGCTATATTCTGCATTTTTGCCAACAATTGTTAGCAAATGCGAAAATAAATGTATGTTTTTTTCATAAAGAAAAAACTGCGCAAAGTTTTGCTGTGTCCATTAGCACATCTGTGTCTGATGAGGTGGTCTGATACTTTAAAATGGTCATGCGCTACAGTCAGTGATAAAATGCGACTTGCACGTAAAACAGCAGCTGTCCGTGTGCGCACTGAGACGGGCTTTCTGTTCGCCCAGAGCAGCCTCGATCTAAACGCCTTTAAAAGATTTAACATATATAATCGCCATAAGAAAGTAGATCTACAATTTCAGCTATTCCCCATACACGCAAAAATAAGTTTTCTCTCGCACTGGCTTGTAACTCAAGCGGTCCGCCCTCCGCAACATCCTGACATAAGCAATTGGTTTAGTTACTGTAATGACGCCAGTGAGGTTTGAACACACACGGCGCAGTGAGTAAATACACACGCGCTATATGCGTGAAACTGGACATTACTCGCTGTCATAACTGGTGCTGAGCGGAGAGGCAGAGCAGATGCCACGACCGGAGTGTGGTTGGCAAAAGACTGCTTGACTTGGCTGAAGGCCATCCTGTCCCACTGCTCTGTGGCCAGTAGAACTGCTTTCATTATGATCTAGTCTCCCAAAGCTGCTGGGGAACCAGGGGATCAGGTTTAATACCAGCCAGCTGCCTGAACTGAGCGCTTCTGTACAATGTTTGTTATGTGTGCGGTGGG
>JAZGTK010001769.1:23404-36315 GCA_036877625.1 Ambastaia sidthimunki | reverse complement strand
GTGAACGGTGTCTATGTTGAGGTTTACCGCGGTGAACGGTGTCTATGTTGAGGTTTACCGCGGTGAACGGTGTCTATGTTGAGGTTTACCGCGGTGAACGGTGTCTATGTTGAGGTTTACCGCGGTGAACGGCGTCTATGTTGAGGTTTACCGCGGTGAACGGTGTCTATGTTGAGGTTTACCGCAGTGAATCAAAAGACCTTAAATTAAAAGAAATAAATTGTTTGCATAGAGAAAATGAAGCAAATTTTAGGATTATTAGGATATTTAAATTTTTCGTGACTGTGACTGAGCACAATTTACTGTCATGAAAGTCTTATCATAAAAATATTTTTAATGGTCAGTAAACAGGTAAATTTTCTTTATGCAACATAATCTTCTGTTTTGGGAGTAAAATGTTTTTGTGAGATCCTGGTTTCAGTGACAATGGCATTTCAAACTGAACTCAGATCAGTTTTGTTGTGCTGTATTACAATGAGACAAAGTGCCAAAATTATTCACAGTGTGTTTCAATATTAGATCTTAAAGCAGTATCAGTCTTACAACCTGAACAGCCAAAGACATGTACTGACTCCATTCGTCTGTCTCTCTGTCAGTTCACTCAGCATCATCTCTGTCAAATAAAGAAGCCATGACAAAACACGGCTGGCTGGCTGTTTTTCACTTGAATTTCCTGCAAAACATTCTGGAGGTCAGTGTCCCTTGGCAGCACTGCAGGAAGTGTGTGTGTTTACTTAACCATATAATGGGGACAAATTTGTCCCCAAAATCAGCAAAACCTGACAAATCTGAGCAAAACGTTTTGGGGATGTCCTCATCTGTTACATTTTTTTAATTGTGAAAATGCAAAACGTTTTCTGTTAGGGTTAGAGTGTGGTTTAGGGTTAGATTATATTGTTTATAATTAGCTAAACTGGAATGTCCCCATTTAGATAGTTAAGTAAATGTGTGTGTGTTTATTAATATGAAAATTCAGGCAAGTGTGTTAAGTGTTTTGAGAGGTTTTCCACTGACTCAGGACAAACGTGGCTAATAAATGATTAGCTTGCACGGACACACACACTGACCCCACTGCAGACCCCAACACACACACACACACACAGGACCAAAGCCTGACACTTCCTGTGTCATCACCGAGAAACGAGACACAAAACTGCAAAAAGAATAACAGAGCACAAAAGTGTTGAATCACAGAAAATGGGTCTGATAGCTTCCAGATTTAACACATATTCTTTAGTCATTTGTGGATCTATGTGTCAGTAGAACAGAACCGTGTCTCTTGTCATCATAAATTATTTTGATTATTAACAAAATGAGTTGTGTGTGTGGTGACCTTAGACCCAACATGCGTTCCTGTAGCTGGGTTGTGGGTTCAATTCCCCGAGAGCACACTAATTAAAAACACGTGTACTGCGGATGCACTGTAAGTCGATGGATAAATGTAAGTGTGTTGCAGACGTTCAGTATTCCAGGGTTTTACCACCATACAGTAAATGTGGCTTCAGAGTGAAGATAAACGTTTGGTAAGGAAAAAACCTATTTCATATGAACTTGTTTTGCTGCTAAAAGGATTCACTGTTAAAGAGACCAATCTTCAGTTTTAACCAGAAAACAGGTAAATACATAAAGTTGGTGTGAATGGTGTAAATTTACTTACACGCTTTTATTTATCTGTCTATATATTCTAAATAGGCACATTTCATAGATTTCTGTTGTTCTCACTCAAAGCTAGTTATAAACAATATAACTTAACCCTAACCCACAGTCTAAGCCTAATAGGAAACTTTCTGTAAAAAATACTTTTTCTACTGTTTTTACAAACAAGGAGGTTTTGCTTAGATTTGTCTGGTTATGCCCCCATAATACAGTAGTAAAGTAAACACACAATATTGAATTTCTTAATTCAGAGTCACAGTGACCACCGTTGTTAGTTTCTGTAAAATATTATTGAGGACCCATTTTTAGGTCCCCTTGAGGAAACAAACTGATAATTCACACAGAATGATGTTTACTGAAAATGTAAAATAGCAGAAAGTTTTCTGTAAGTGTTAGGTTTAGGGGTAGAGTTAGTGTATAGTTTGTACTGTATATAAACCATTATTTCTATGGAATGTTGGCATAAAACATCAAAACCCAACAGGTTTGTGTGTACAGGTTTATATTTCTAAGGGTTAGGTCCTCACTAACATAGTGAAATATCATGACAACCGACTTGTGAGACATTTTACTGTCCTCACTAAATAAAAACACTCATAAATCAGCCAAATCATGTTGGGTTAAGGTGGTGTGAGGGTTAGATTTAGTGTTGGGGGATAACAAATACCTGTGTGTGCGTGTGTGTGTTATGTTGTTGTCAGTTTGTTCAGACAGCAGCAGAAACACTGATTTATTGGTTCTGTCGGATCCAAACACGTCCCTGAGTTGAAACAGAAGACAGCCCACTGCAGACAGCCCACAGGAACACACTGGACACTCCACCAGAGAGAGACCACTACAGGTACACACACAGTAAAGAGAGATGTGTCTGGATTTACTGAAGAGGTGCACGTCACTCTTTAAAGATTCAACATCATACAGCATCATCTTCCAGCCAATCAGAACGCTGCTACTCAACCATCTTCCTACTAAGAGTTACCTCACCCAGATGCAGGTCCAGCTGTCAACGCTGAGTGTCCAGTGTTACCCACATGTTACGATGATGCAGTTTTTATTGTTCTCTGCCCTGCAGGCTGTTCAGAGGGAGATATTAGAGGTGATTTCTGAGAAACCTTCCCAGCATGCACCTCTGCTGTTTAAGAAGAAGAAGCTGATTCCGCTCAAACTCTTCACACCCAAGATTGTGCAGATGTGAGTTTGATCTCAGATTGTAACACAACAGTGTGAAAACACAACAGTATTTTTCTTGTTTTTTCTCTTTTGTGTTATTGTTTTTATTAGGTATGTTTGTGTTGTGAAATATTTGGAGAATATTTTGCAGTTAGAAAATATGCTGAGACAATAATTGATGCATGATTGTTTGTTCACCAGTGTTACACCATTAATAGTGAAATTGATCTTAATTCTTGCTTGATGTAAAGATGGTAGTTTTCTGTCTGTAGATGACTGTGTGTGAGTTTAATCATTGTGCTTGACTTGACTGTGACTCTTGTTATTGTGTTTGTTGTCTGAAAGTTTGTTATCGAGACGGATTCAGCTGTGTAATAGTGTTTTACTTTGTAACACCAAGCCGTTATTTTTTCTCCCAGACTGGACTACCCTAAAAAATGAGGTAACACGAGGAAGAGGGGGTGAAGGAACTGTGTGGCAGTCTGGCCACACAGGAGGGAGATTGGAAGGCTCTCAAGAGGAAGAAAGGGAAGTGATGTCACCAGTGATGTCACACAGACCTCAGCAGTGAACTCTGCAGCCTTCTGTTGTTCACACAAGAACTATTTTAATATTCTGAAAGTTTTCATGTTTATTCTCACAGTTTGTTTTTGTACATGTTGATTTACGGGATATAAAGTGAATTTTAAAACTGTGCAATTTATTTTATATTGTGAATTTTTATGTGAATTTGCACAATTTGGTTTTCTCTTCAGATTTTGTTTTTCTTACAGTAAAATCACTTTTAATGGTAACCCAAACCTTAATGATTTGTCCCCTTCAGGGTCTGTGATAACTCACAATCCGAGACACACATGGACTGAACTCAAGCTTTATTTAGTAGGCAACATTTTCTATTACATTTGGCTTATCATGAGAGTTTTCTTCTGGTTAACTTCTGGTTAGCTTAGCAGGAGTTGCCTTTGTTTGAGGCCTAGGGACGCATTTCCTGTGGCCTTCAGATAGAAGCTTGATCCTCAGACAGACCCTTAAGGAGCTGTGTGTGTCTCTACAGTGCGAGACATAGATGTAGTCCTTGCTTCTGTCACAGCTTCTAAATAATGAAGGAAAACAGTTAAGGATAGGTCATTATTATTTGAGCAGATCCGCTGGAATCAGTTTATGACAAAAAAACTAGTTCACATCAGGTCTATTAAACTTTATCTGTACAGAAGCACAAAACATTGTGTCAACTTATTTTAATGTCACCTGCTACTCCAGTCAGACCATCAGTGGAGATTCCCAGTCTTTTCTCCTCCCCTTCCAGAAGCTTCCTGTAGGTGGCGATCTCAGCATCCAGCCTTAGCTTAATGTGAAGCAGCTCCTGGTAGTCAGACATGTATTTTCCCATTTCTACTTTGGTCTCACACAGCTGGCTCTCCAACTGGGAAATGATGCCCTCCAGACCTGCAACCTTCTCCAGGTGAGCTGCTTCCATGTCCTCCAGCTGCTGCTCCAGAGCTCCGTTCCGTGCTCTCAGACTGTCTATCTGGTTCTGTAGGTCTGATATCTGGTTGTGGAAGGTGGTGATTTCCTCTTTCATGGTCTTCATCTGGTCCTCGTGTTTGCTGGCTTGCTCCTTTAAGGTATCAAACTTGCCCTTGTACCACTTCTCGGCTTCTTGGACATTGCGAGCAGCTACAGCCTCGATCTCTGCACGCATCTTACGTAGGTATGCTGTCAGGTCTGGTCTGTCTGAGTCCAACTCCACAGTCACCTTGGAGTCCTCGATTTGCTTGAGGAGGTCAGCCACCTCCTCGTCATGGAGTTTCTTCAGGAACTCAATCTCAGCCACAAGCTGTTCAATGCGCTTCTCCAGGTCAGCCTTCTGTAGCGTTGCGTTGTCAACGTCCTGATGGAACTCACGCAAGATCATCTCAGCCTCCTCTGTAAGTCCATCAACATTAGAACACTCAGATCGGAGAACGCTTGATAATAAATTAGTTTGAAAGAGCTAATGGCGGCTGTTGGTTTTGAAACTAGATTTGTATTTTTTGTTTTTGTCTGACTGATATTTGAAACTCAATTCCTGGGAACTACAGGATGCAAGTTGTGTTTTATGTTTATGGCTTTATTTTGCCCATTAAATGGAAAACCATCTTTTACTTTTACTAACTTTTGCTAAGTCTTTCTTACCTTTAAGGGTCAATTCTTCCTCCAGCTTCAGTCTCCAGACCTCCACCTCTTCCTCGATGTAGCCCCTCTCTATATCAGCCACACCTTTCTCTGCAGTTAGAACTTCAATTAGGTCCCTCATCTCTTTAAACTTCAGTTCGTATTCCTCCCCAAGTCCTGCTGGACCTCCTTTAAAGCGACCCTGCAGAGACTCCAGCTCTGCTCTCAGGGTGGCGTTTCTTTGTTCCAGGGTCTGGACCTTCTCTATGTAACCGGCAAAGCGCACATTCAGCTCCTGCATCTCCTCCTTCTCATTAGCATGGTGCTGATGAATCTCTGTACCGACTTCCACAGCCTGACCCTGGAATCCGGCCCGGCTGCGACCATATGAAGACCCGCGGCATCGTGAGGGCGATGGGCTCTGGACCCTCATCCTGCTGGATCCGCTGACGGTCAGGGTCTTCTGGAAATGTGTTGAGCCTCTCATATCTCTGTCCCCGGAGCTTTTGTGCTAATAATCTGAAGCTGTAAAACCTCACTTGCGTTTTCAGTTCAGCTTGTGGACTGAACGCTGAGTTGGAACAGGGGTTTATATGGGCCTGCAAAGAATCTTACAGGGGTCCTTGAAAATCTTGCAGGGTTTTGAGATGTTTTAAATATGGCTCATGACACTGTAAGTCTAACAGCTTGAGTTTCTCATTAGCTCACATATCGTTGACATCAATTAGACACGTGGAGTTCGACCGCCCCTCACACTTCAGTGCTACATACTGATGTGTGTTTGTATGGGCTATTTTTCCACTTTAATCTCAAGCAAAGACTGAAACTCATTAAAGCTCTGAGGCTTTCTTGTCGTTTCCACTGAGTCTCAATAAGAGTTTAGGGTTTAAACTTATTTGTATTTTTTAGTAGCTCTCAGGATGAGCTAAATGTTAGAAAGTAATTTAAGACATTTAAATACTCTTCATACACTTCATCAAAAGATTCAGTAATGAGAGAAACAAACAAATGGAGCAGTAAAATCAGATCTATACATCAAAATATATTTTTATACTTAGGATTCAACTGCTTGGGCTAGTGTACAGGATGTTTATTTAAGTTTACTGGAGTGTTGGCTTGTAAATACAACACACGGTTTAAATATAACAACTGTCAGGAGCTGGAATGTAATTGTCTATGTTGTGATGATTGAGACTGACGTGTGTGTTATTATGGACTGCTGAAGATAAGCAATTTGTCTTCACACAACACTGACTCATCCTGTTTAAAGTTTGATCCTGGAACAAATACAGTCCCTTGTTCTATTCAACATTCTATTCTACATGAAATGTATTCTCACTAAAACTTTTAACATGTTACAGACACTTTTTCTTGCCTGTTCCTGTGATGCGTGGCGATTAATCACGTGACAGAACTAAGATTTTTTTGTATTATGCTCTTGCTTATTAATAAACCAAGTACAATAAAAATGTATTTCTTTTCAATTAAATGTATTACTTTACAGTCATAAACTGGTTTAATTTTCTTATAAAAATTTAATTTACAACACTATTATATGCAAAGTGATGACGTTGGAATACATAATCAAGGTTGTGATTGTGATGATTGAATTTTTGTTGGATGATCATACTGTCTGATACGAGTCCGAGTCACAGTGTCAGAACACATTTACACAGGAAACCCTGAAGGAATTAAACTAACTGTTTTTTTAAACAGAATTTGTACCTATTTTCACCACTAGATGACGCTCACAGATCCTAAAACATCACTTGTAAAGAACAGCATTTTAGTTTTAACAGCCTTAATGATCGCCAAGGTTTGACATTAAAACACTCAACTTTAAAGTTAACCTTTCAGTTAACGTTTAAACAGAACAGACATGAGGTTTGTGACCGCTTCTTTATCAGTTTTCATGTATTTAAATTTTCACTGGTTTACTGGTTCACAAACACAAAGAAAACAACAGCAGTTGCCGTAACTGACAGCAGGGTGAGGATGATGATTTTCAACAGCAGTGTATCAGACACACCTGACATGTCTGATGACGTCTAATAAAATAGTTGAATTATTTCTAATCTCTGAAATTCGTCAGATCCGGAAAGTCACATTTCAAAGTCGGACTCGCTGTACGGGCTGATAATAAAGATCAGTTCAGATATACATCAAAGCATGTAAAGTCATGTAACCATCCAAAACGTCATACCTGCATGAGTCATTAAAACTGCATTAAAACTGCTTCCAAACAAACGCAGAGTGGACCATTTTTTTACTAAGAAATCAAAGTTAGATTACGTTGAAAATGTAGTGCGTGCGTGTGTGTGTGTGTGTTATTTTCAATGTAATCAGAGCTTTGACTGAAAAATAAAATGAATGACAAGCTGAACAAACAGAATGAAGGGAATATTTGTTTACTGTCTAAAATCATTTATAAAATGGTTTACTGTCAAATCGGTACAGCACAAGCTCAGCCTTCTACATCTTACAAAAGTTTGACATGATCATAGTGTGAAAGACAAAACTATACATTTGTAGTTTAGACAGATTAATGACACTAGTTTCTAATGCTGTAACATTCAGAAATGTTAAGTGTGACAACGAATTAATATTGTTTATTGTCTTTCAGCACAGAAGTTCAGAAAAACATGAATTGTACGATTTGATAGATTAACCTACACGCACGCGCGCGCGCGCACACACTTCCGGACTCTCCACGTTCACAACAGCCAGAAACTCGTTCTGCGGGTCCTCGTGGCGGTTTACACGTGCGTCACTCTGCGTCACCGACAACGGCGACGGGCGGGGCGAGATCGGCCACGCGCGCATCGCTATGGCAACAACAATAACACGGTGCTCCCTTTCCCGGGAGATCCTGAGGAATGCGTCCGTCGAGTCTGCGCACTTGTTTGTCAAGTATGCAGTTGTCACGGCGACCAGAGGCCGTTCCGCGGGAAATCTATCTGACAGCGTCACAAGGCTGAACAGGTAAGTGCGCCACACCTGCGCCAGCCCGTCACCATGGCAATACTGCAAGGTTTGGCCTGGAACGCGTATGAAAAAAAAGCCGTGAAGGGTCGTAAAGAGAGAAAAGAGGCCGTTCAAATCAGCGGAATGACTATGAGAATAAAAAGCACCATTAGTTCATTAGTAGTTGTTCTCACAGTCAGACTGGGCATGTAGTGAGTGTGAATCAAACCTGTCTATCATCTGTGTCTGTACAGGCTCTCATCTCAGGTAGAAAGCTGGAGGCTGAAGCATTATGAATTGGCGACTTCCATCTTTGGCTGTTGCTCTTGTTTCTGGATCTGCTGTAGTTACAGCCTGCAGAAAAATTCAAATACTGTCATTTGGACGCAGCTCTAAATCTCATGTTTGCAGAATCAAATGCGTCATGTTTTTCTGCAGGTGAGGGCCTCTGTCAGATTCTCATCACAGTGTTGTTCAAACAAGGGCCATGCAGGGGTTTGTGTAGTTTTGTCCAGATGTTGCCAGATATCTGATCTGTGTGACATAAAAATAATGTCCCAAAAGTTAAGTAAAAATCTTAATGATTCCAAGAATATGTTTCTTTTATGCCATGCATATTTTTTTAATTTACTGTGATTTTTGATTTTCTTTCATTCTTTTCAATTCTATAGAGATAAATGTACTGACGACAACAACAACTGCATGAATGAGCAGAACAAAGATTTCTATTTTTAACAGAACTGCATTGTAATGGTCTTGGAAGTTTGTTTTAAGCCTGTTGAATGTATAAATATATATTTGTATAAATTTGCCTGGGGCTTTATCCAGAAATTATTTTTAACATTTTTCAGCAAAACTATTGTGTGGAGAAAAAGAAATGTAAAAAATACCTGTTGTGTGGAATGTTTCCTTTTTTCCAATGCTATCTTTTTTTATATTCAGCGTCTGATTTTCCATAAACATCAGACAGCCATGTTCCTAACACACACACACACACACACACACAGCAAAGCCTGTGTCGTCCAACAGGTGTCACACCTCTCACACACATACAAGCACCCCGTGATCCGCAACAACTTTTCTGTTCTCATGTACATATTTACATGACCTCAGCTGACCTTATATAACTGCATATCATTATAGTCTAATGGGAGGATATACATTCCACTATCGTCATGACGTCCTCTGACCCTGTATAACTGCATTTCATGTTCCAATATTGTTGAGACATCAACAGAGAATTCACTTTCCAGAACTTACAAAATCAGAAATTTATTTCCTTTGGAGTTTAGTCTTGACAAAAGAAAATAAATAATCCAAAACATTTGTTGATCCTCATAGTAATATTATGTACATGTAGGTCTTAGGCGTTACAGTAAATAGGACAGAAACCACATTATTTGTTTTACAGTGCGATGTTGTGGCAGGAGGATAAACTAGCTTGAGTCCCAAACAGGGTTCAGAATTCAAACTGCTCTTCTTGATGGTACAATAACAATCGCATTTCTCATGGGAAACATTGAAACATCAGTTGAACACATTTGGCCTGAGATGCTTTCCAGATATTATTCATATTTCTCCAAAGGGCTCATAGTTTCCACTTTGACTTTTGAAACAATCTAATTGAAGGAGATGTTTGAGTGTTGTCACTGAYGGACAGWTGTTTAGCWGCGTYTCATCTGTTTGCTCTATAATTGAAGTTCTTCTACATCTACACACACATGCATGGGGAGTTACAGATAAGAGTTTGAGGTAAGTGGCTCTTCATAAAACAACAAATGTCCTCAAAGCTATTCTGAGACAGTGCTGGGAAAGTGTGAGATGTGTCTCATCTGATCTCATTCCCTCTCTGGCATCTTCTAATCGCATTATCATCTCATTCCTGCAGACTAAAGTTAATGTGCGTTTGCTCTGAGTAAAAGTTTAAACAAACAGAAATCTCTCTAGTCAGCGTCTTTCAGGGTGTATTAAACTGAACTCACAGACGACAAATCCTCCCATCCACTCGAGCAGCGCAGAGAAACAAAGACAGAGAGAGAGAGATTCTGAGGTAAGTAGGCGTTTTAATGACAAATATTAAAACCCTTAAGAGCTGGAAGTTTGATTACATGTCTGAACAAATGTGTATTTGTGATTAATTCATTGTGAAACACTTTTACAAGATTGGAAAGAGCAAATTTAATGTTACTCTTCTCATGTTTGTGAGTTTGTGGAAACATTTGTGTTTGACCACCAACATTCATATACTCACAGTGACATTAAAGCCTCAGAGAAAAAGTCTGAAGACGCTCTGTGTCATTCTCCATACTCTATGTGCCTGAAGCTGATACAGATCAGAACATGTTAAACATAAATACACAGTGCGTTCAGAAAGTATTTCTGCAAAGAATGGCATAAATTCCCCAAACCAGCTGTTCAAGGCTTGTTGTGTCATACTCAAATAGACTCGAGGCTGTAAATGCTGCCAAAAGTGCTTCAACTAAGTACTGAGTAAAGGGTCTGAATACTTATGTAAGTGCAGATTAATAAGAAAATGATGAAGTTAAATGATTGTGATATTAGATTGCAACATAAATTAAACAATTAAAAGTGAGGGGGGTCTAAATACTTTCTGAATAAACTATATGTTCTCCTGACAGACACAAACACTACTAAGACACACTAACTCTCACACAACAAATTCACACACACTGGGTTTTAATGCTTTATAGGTACATTCTATAGACATAATGGTTTTTATACTGTACAAACAGTATATTCTATCCCCTAAAGATTTTTTTTGTCAGTTATGGTTACCCATAACCGAAATGTGACCTCTGCATTTAACCCATCTTTCGTGAGTCGTGAACACACACACACACTGGAGCAGTGGGCAGCTATCACTGCAGCGTCCGGGGAGCAATCGGGGGTTTGGTGTCTTGCTCAAGGACACTTCAGTTGCTACCTGCCGGCGCTGGAATCGAACCAGCAACCTACTGATTACAAGCCCGACTCACTAACCACTAGATCACAACTACCCCACAAGGTAATAATCTAAACAAGGTGTATAAACGTATACCTTGAATTCACTGTAAGTCACTTTGGATAAAAGCATCTGCCAAATGAATAAAAAATAAATAAACCAACCCTACCGCTAAACCTTCCCATCACAGAACACTTTCTGCTATTTTAGATTTTCAGTAAAGATTATTCTGTTTGATTAGCTTGTTTCCTCATAGGGACCTAAAAATGTCCCCACAAGGTCAAACTTTACTGATATTACTATACCACTAACCCAAGTGAATCAAATTCAGCATTTCTCACAGTGACAGGAAAGATCCTCAGAAGAGTTTTGATGTTACTTTATTAAAAGATCAAATAATGTTCATATAAGAAATATTAAAGACTTGTTTGACTTCCCGTTTATTCGCTCCAGTATCACACACATTGCCATCTGTACTTTCCCTTTAGTCAGTAAACATGCCAGACACCTCACATAAAAGAAACACTGACAGTCTAGACCATATATTCAGCATTAATGCAGAAGTGACAATTAATGTTTTATTGCCCAACCGACATTCGCTTTTTCCCTCTTGTATTTTTTCCCATTTGTTTCTCCAAATGTTGTCAGTGGTGTGTGAGTCTCTGTATGATAACAATGGAAGAAAACAATTATTTTTAGATAATTTTTTCATAATCTAACCCTAACCCCATCTTTTTCTTAGAGAAGAAAATAACCAATAATATGAAACAACGCCCTGATGAAGCTCCACGCTGACAGGACAGGAATCCACATGAATTGTGGAAGAAATACTGAATTGTGTGACAAAGTCAACGCAATAAAATAACTGACAAATTATTTTTGGGGCTGACAAAACTATTTTGGGGCTTAATAGTTTTAACACACGCTTATACTGAAACATAAATACTGACCAGGATGTTTTGTGTTCCATAAAATAACGTCAGATGTTTGAACATGAGGTGAATAAATGATGACTTTACTGTCCCTTTAAATACAGTCTTGCCCTCTTCCAAACACAAAGATCAGACAGAATCAGACTAACACACAGCCTGTGTCCACTGCTCAGACTGAGTGTGCTGCTCTGGTTTAGTCTAAAATAACCCTGGAGTTTAATGTGTGGGGTCAACAGACCCTGTATTTATTCACCCCAAAAACTCTTTCCGTCACACACATGAGCAACATCAAACTGGCAGTAAAATCTCAGGCAACTTTTATTATGTGTTGTTTGTTTCTACTGACATCTACAAAGAAACATCCACACCACAGCAACATGAATGTGTCTCCATGTGTCACTATAAACCCTGACATAAGTGCTCTCTCGCTCTCTCTCTCTCTCTCTCTCTCTGCACATTTATAGAGGCCCAATTAACACTCCATTATTTCATTAGTCAAATACAATACAAATACAACACAAAATTACCAAAGCAATAACTGAATGCCACTTGCTGAATTTTGCAATGTAATGAGGTCATGTGACAACAATGTAGTGTACTACCATTTGAAGTGCTCAGCCTAGCATAGCATGCATACTTGCATATATAATACGGTAGCAATCCATTCTGAAATTTCTCTTGTGAAAGGTGTGGTAATAAATGACTTTAGTCACCATCAGATAAACTAAATCTTAACATACTATAACATTCTTCTCAGAGACAGACAGTAATTCTGACCAATCCATAACCTGATGCCATAGTCCCGCCCATTTGTATTTAATGTCATTATGATGAACTTTATTGGTTTTCTGATTTACACATGTGTATGTGTTATTCTGTTTTTCTCCCAGTGTTGATTCTTACTGTATGTCCACAGAAACAATTTTGAGTTCAGCGTGATCATGTGACTCAAATGGCAGCTCAGCGTGAAACGGTGTCGACCGTTGAGCTCCACACCTCATGAGTCAGTGATCGTCAGTCTAATTCTTCATGTTCCTCAGATAACAGAAATTGAAGAAACTCACACACGCTTT
>JAZGTK010001769.1:0-23354 GCA_036877625.1 Ambastaia sidthimunki | reverse complement strand
TGTGTTTCAGTGCAGTGTGGTCTCACTGGAGGACGTGTGCGAGGGTTTAATGTGTGTGTGTGTGTGTGTTTCAGTGCAGTGTGGTCTCACTGGAGGACGTGTGCGAGGGTTTAATGTGTGTGTGTGTGTGTGTTTCAGTGCAGTGTGGTCTCACTGGAGGACGTGTGTAAAGGTTTGGTTCTCTGCACTTTGGCGTTGGAGTTTGTGTCTCTCTCTCAGAAGTTTTTTCCAGAGATGTTGAACTTCCTGTTGGGTCTTCTACACCTGGCTGTCCCTGATAAAACCAACACAGGTACAAAAATCACACAGAATGTGTGTATGTGAGTGTATATGCATGTGTACTGAGGACCAGTGTAAACAGCTAGACCATCAGAGTGAGGACAGAGAGCGTTCTCTAATTGGGCTGTTTAAGAGTTAGGACTGGTTTAAGGGTTAAGGTTACCATTAGGTTAATGTTAGGGTTTTGGGTTAGGCAGTTAGTCTGGGTGTGTGTTCACAGTTCGCAGTGTGTGTGTTCACTACTTACTACTCCTAATGTGTGTGCACTAACTGGATGAGTTAAATGCAGAGGACAAATACTAAGTATAGGACACCATACTTGACTAGCTCACAGATCGCTCTACATTCTTATTTCGTAAAATATATTTCCTGTTGTTGATAATTTTGTGCCCCCACCTAGGGACAGCAAGCTAAAATGTCCTGAATTTCCTACGGGATAAATAAAGTATCTCTCTCTCTCTTTGTGTGTGTGTGTAGGTTATGTTGTGGTCGGTCCATTCAGACAACAGGGGAAACACTGTGATTTGTTGGTTTTGTCGGATATGAATGCATCTCTAAGCTGGAACAGAAAACCCATTTTGCTGCAGACAGCCCACAGAAACACACTGGAGAGTACACTGGAGAGAGACCACTACAGGTACACACTCACACTGGAGAGAGAGTAATACGGGTCACACACAAAGTAAAGAGAGATCATTACAGGTACAGGCTGTAAACTGTGTGTGTTTGTCATGCAGGTTGTCGATTGTTGACGCATGCCTGGATTTACTGAAGAGGTGCGCGTCACTCTATAAGGATTTGACATCATACAGCATCATCTTCCAGCCAATCAGAACGCTGCTACTCAACCATCTTCCTGTTAAGAGTTTCCCCGCCCAGATGCAGGTCCAGTTGTCAACACAGTCACTGAGTGTCCAGTGTTACCCACATGCTACAGTGATGCGATTTTGATTTGTTTTCTCTGCCCTGCAGGCTGTTCAGAGGGAGATATTAGAGGTGATTTCTGAGAACCCTTCCCAGCATGCACCTCTGCTGTTTAAGAAGAAGAAGCCGATTCCGCTCAAACTCTTCACACCCAAGATTGTGCAGATGTGAGTTTGATCTCAGATTGTAACACAACAGTGTGAAAATGTTCATTGTCAGATTGATACAGTATTTTTCTTGTTTTTTCTCTTTTGTGTAATTGTTTTTATTAGGTATGTTTGTGTTGTGAAATATTTGGAGAATATATTTTGCAGTTAGAAAATGCTGAGACAATAATTGATGCATTATTTGTTCACCAGTGCTATACCGTTAATAGTGAAATTGACCTTAATTCCTGCTTGATGTAAAGATGGTTGTTTCCTGTCTGTAGATGACTGTGTGTAAGTGTAATCATTGTGCTTGATTCAGCTGTGACTTATGTTAGTGTGTTTGTTGTCTGAAGGTTTTCTGAAGGTTTGTTATCAAGAGGGGCTCAGTTATGTGTGATAGTGTTTTACTTTGTAACACCAAGCCATTATTTTTTTCCCCTGTCATTCCCAGACTGGACTATGGTAAAAAACGAGGTAATACAAGGGAAGAGAAAGAGAGAGAGCGGTTGAAACATAAATATAAGCGGGAATTTAAAGGAGCTCTGAGGGAAATCCGCAAAGACTCACGATTCCTGGCTCAGGAAAAACTGAAAGACATCATCAGCAGGTGAGTTTGTATTATAAATTAAATTGTAAATTTACTTGATGTGCTGAAAGAGCAACAAACAAAATGTTTCATCTGAACGTGTGCTTGTGTATCAGGGACGTGGAGAGGAAGAGGAGGGTGAAGGAACTGTATGGCAGTCTGGCCACACAGGAGGGAGAGTGGAAGGCTCTTAAGAGGAAGAAGGGGAAGTGATGTCAGCAGTGATGTCACACGGACCTCAGCAGTGAAATCTGCAGCCTTCTGTTGTTTACACAAGAACTGTTTTAACATTCTGAAACTTCATGTTGGTTCTCTCTCGTTTTGTACGTGACAAAGTACAAGATATAAAGTAAATTTTGAAACTGATGATTCTTTTTTTATGTGACATAATTTGTTGTTCTCTTCAGATTTGTTTTGATTGTTCTTACAGTAAAACTTAGTGTTTTTTAAAGACCCAAAACCTCAATGATTTGTCTTGCCTCCCCTTTACTGTCTGTCATAACCAACAAACTGAGACAATGGACTGAAGTATTATTATAAATATTTTTCTATTACATACATTTAGCTTATTGTAAGTTTTCGTCTGGTTAACTCTAGCGTAGAAGGATGTGGCTTTAAGGCTTGGGAACACATCTCCTGTGATCTTCAGACAGATGGCTGGACCCTTGAATAGCTGTGTGTGTCTCTACAGTGTGAGACATGGATGTGGCTCTTGCCTCTGTCACAGCTTCTAAATAATGAAAAACACTTTTTAGTTGATCAGACTGACAGTTCTGCAGAAATTAAAGACAGAAAACTAGTTCCATAAAAGGTCCATAAAACTTCATCTATGTAGAAGCACAAAATTATTTTATTTTAATGTCACCTGCCACTCCAGTCAGACCATCAGTGGAGATTCCCAGTCTCTTCTCCTCCCCTTCCAGAAGCTTACTGTAGGTGGCGATCTCAGTCTCTCGATCTCTGATATCTGGTTGTGGAAGGTGGTGATCTCCTTCATGGTCTTCATCTGGTCCTCGTGTTTGCTGGCTTTTTTTGCAAACTTCAGGGTGTACCAGTTCTCTGCTTCCTGGACGTTGCGAGTGAGTGAAGCTCATTAAAGCTCTGAGGCGTCCTTATTGTTTTCATTGATTCTCAATAAATGTCAAAGTCTACACTGACTCACTGGTGTAAGAGTTTATGGTTTAAACTTATTCACTAAAAAGAAAAACAATTGACTAAAGGCAGAAACATCTGACCTAATAATCAAAGTTATAAGATTCTGATTTCTAGAACAGTTTCTTTTATACTACAGATTACTGAAGAGTTGGCCCGTGACTCTACAGCACATAATTTAAATATAACAACAATCATTGCTTTCTTGCCTCTGTGTGTCCTGTACATATAGCAGAATTGACAATTAAGTCGACTTTGACTTGATATACATAGAGAAATCTTTGACTGAAAAAAAAAGAATGACACTGAAGAAACTCAATAATAAAATGCATATTTTTGTCAATGCATCAGATAAATCCATCACTTACTGTCAAAACTGTACAGCACAAGCTCTACATCTGACAAAAGTTTTAAATATCATAGTGTGATAAAGTAAAAACGACTAAAATATATCAAGATGTTTAAATTATTGACAGTAGCTATTTTAATGCTGTGACGTTTAGACATTTTAAGTGTGACTGTGTGTTAACAAATGTTGGTGGCAGTGAATCAGTGTTTGTTGTTTTCAGCAGAGGTCAAGTCAGATCCTGCTGTGACATCAAACACTTATGAAGAGTTCATGATCAAAAACTTTAAGAACAAACACAATGACAACAGACAGCTGGAGCAAAACAATACAGTCATGTGTCTGTCTAAACACACACAAACATGAGCATGACAAGATTAAAGAAAAACATTTGAAACATTGTTTTTAAGCAGTGAGATTCAGCTGACTAGTGGCTGTTTAACAGGTTTCACTATAAATTACTGAGGCCATTTTAAACCTCACGGGTATAACCATTCGTTGACTTTATTACTGAGGTTATTCCACAGACTTCCATAGACTCCATAATTCCATGATTTCTATCCCCTGACCCTAAATTACACCTTTACACAAACATGAATTGACCAATCTTGGCTGCGTCTTTTATAGTGAGGATCAGTAAAATGTCTCACAAGTTTGTTATATTTTACTGTTAGTGAAGATATTGGACCCTCACAAATATAGATAAACCTGTACACACACACACACACACACACACACACACATTTATGTAAATAGAGACAGTCCGTGCACTACTGTTCTTTTATACACAGCTAGTTAAAAACACTATAACCTAACCCACAATCTAACCCTAACCCACACTCTAACCATAACAGAAAACATTTTGCAGTTTTACAATTAAAATCTTACTATATTTGTACAGCGGTTTTGGAAATGAAGGAAGGTCTTGCTCAGATTTGTCAGGTTTTGCTGAATTTGCCCACAATATATATATGAGAAACCACGCACACGTATCTGGGAATTCTGGGTAATCGCATTTTTTTTCTACATCCAGTTTTTTTCCAATCAATATTCCCTCTTTCTTCCGGACGCGTTAACACAAACTTGTTCTGTGGCTCCTTGTGGCGGTTTACACGTGCGTCACCGACGGGCGGGGCGAGATCTGCCACGCGCTCACCTGCTCGCGCATCGCCATGGCAACAACAATAACCCGGGTCTTCTTTTCCCGGGAGATCCTCAGGAATGCGTCCGTCGAGTCTGCACGCTTGTTTGTCAAGTATGCAGTTGCCACGGTGACCAGAGGCCGTCCCGCGGGAAAACATCTGACGGCGTCAGGGAGCTGAACAGGTAAGTGCGCCACACCTGTGCACGCCCGTCACCATGGCAATACTACAATGTTTGGCCGGAAACATGCCTAAAAAGAGCAATGAAGGGTCATAAAGAGAAAAAACGAAGGCGAGTCACGCTCCAGTTCACGCTGATAAACGAGCTTTCACTCTTTACAGCTCAGTTACATAATCGAGGGTTTTTCCATTCACAACATTAACACAAGTTCTGACTTACTGTATATATGCAGGCAGTTGACAAACAGCTTAAGAACTTGTTTAACGACACGTTTAAACATCTCTCACGTTCATTAAATGTCTTTTTTTTTTACAAAGACAACGTTTTTACAAGCTAACAACAATGACTAATAAAAAAGAACAATACAGTATTTATTTTATTCTTAAATGATGTTCAGCGTTTGTCAGATTTGCCATGTTTGCATATTTCTTACCCTGGATACCCAATTATATATGCTATTAACGTTACTGCAAGAATGTTTACCTATGAGAGAACGTTAGCCAATGTTCTGAGAACGTTTCCTGTCTCTCGTTTCGAACAGCTGGAGACTGGAGCATTATATATGGCACTGTCTCAACTTCTTTCTTCTCTGGCTGTTGCTCTTGTTTCTGTGACCTGCTTCGGTTAGAGCCTGCAGGAAAATTCAGATGAACATACAGATAAACACACTGACAACAACAACAGCATTTTTAAAAATATTTTTAACTGAACTGCAGGGTTGTTTTGTACTAGCAGAAGATTGTTTTAAGCCTCCTAAATGAAATAATATACATCTGTATATTTGCTTGGAAAGTTTTCCAGAAATGACTTCTCAACAAAACAATTGTGTGAAAAAAAATGTGTTGTGTGAAAGATCTTCAATAGCTGAGGTGATCAATGTTTGTCTTTTTATATTTATTGTCTGGTTTACAATAAAAGCATCAGACAGCCATGATCTCCATCAGACCAAGACACACACAGACTTGTTAGGTTTGTATACTTTGTGGGGACTTTCCATAGACATTAGGACTTTTATACTGTACAAACTGTATATTCTATCCCTCAGCCCTCACCCTACCCCTAAATGTAACCCTCACACAAACTTTTTTTGCATTTTTACATTTTCAGAAAAGTATCGTTAAGCATGTTTTTAATCAATTTCCCTTGTGGGTACTGCGGGCTGATCCCCACAATATTGGTGTGTGAGACTTTTACCATCCTTGTGGGGACATTTGCTCCTCACATTGGTAGATAAACAAAAACACACACACAAACACACACACACACACACACACATTCCAACAGTTCAGCACCTGCTTCAGTCATTTGAAAACACTCACCATGATCTAATTACTTAACCCTATTTTAACGTTACACAAAATGTTAATTTATTCAAGCTTTAAAATATTCATTAGCATTAATTAACCACCTACCCAGACAAGTCTTTATGAGCTGCAGTTTTGCCATCTAATCCTGTAAACGAAGCAGACGTTAATAATAATCCTGCTTTTCAATAAAATATCAATAAATCAAAGTGACTTTAATGATAAATTAATTATTTATAAATCCTTAGCCTTTCAGAAGAGGTTAATTTAAATATGTGGATTCATTAATCAGGTTAAGAACAGCACCTCATCGCATTATTTGCTTTGAAGCGTCTAATCTGGTCTGATCTCAAAGTTTCACCTCATCAGTCTGATGTCAAGATTAAACACTGAATATGACAGTTTTACATTCATTTGTGTATGTTTTCATGTAAGCAGCTAGAGAAATCTAGAAAAGTTTTGATAAATTATGTTTATACTTTGTTTGGCCCACTGATGTCTTAAGTCAAATCTGGGACCTGAAGCAAAACCAGTTAACACACACTCACACACACACACACTCACACACTCACACACACACAACCCTGTCTCGTCCAACAGGTGTAACAACTCTTTTCGCACGCATGTAAGCACCTTGCAATCTGCAATAAATTTTCCATGATGCAGGTGATGCGCTTTTCTGTTCTCATTTACATATTTACACAACCTCAGCTGACCCTATATAACTGCATTATAGTCTAATTGGAGGATATACATTCCACTATCGTCATGATGTCATCTGACCCTGTATAACTGCATTTCACGTTGCAATATTGTTGAGACATCAACAGAGAATTCACTTTCCAGAACTTACAAAATCAGAAATGTATTTCCTTTGGAGTTTTGCCCTGACGTTTAAAAAGAAAAGAAATAATCCAAAACATTTGTCGATCCTCATAGTAATATTATGTACACGTAGTTCTTAGGCGTTACAGTAAATAGGACAGAAACCACATTATTTGTTGTACAGTGCGATGTTGTGGCAGGAGGATAAACTAGCTTGAGTCCCAAACAGGGTTCAGAATTCGAACTGCTCTTCTTGGTGGTACAATAACAATCGCATTTCTCATGGGAAATATTGAAACGTCAGTTTAACACATTTGGCCTAAGATGCTTTCCAGATATTATTCATATTTCTCCAAAGGGCTCATAGTTTCCACTTTGACTTTTGAAACAATCTAATTGAAGGAGATGTTTGAGTGTTGTCACTGACGGACAGATGTTTAGCAGCGTCTCATCTGTTTGCTCTATAATTAAAGTTCTTCTACATCTACACACACGTCAGGAGTTACAGATCAGAGTTTGAGGGAAGTGGCCTTTTACAAAACATCCTCAAAGCTATTCTGAGAAAGTGCTGGGAAAGCGTGAGATGTGTGTCTCGTCTGATCTCATTCATCTCTCCTCTGGCATCATCTAGTCTCATTATCGTTTCATTCATCTCATGAAGTTCATGTGCGTTTAAACAGAAATCTCTCTAGTCAGCGTTTTTCTGAGTGTATTAAATTGAACTCATAGACGACAAACGCACACATCCACTAAAGAGCAGAGCACAGAGATAAAAAGACAGAGTGAAGAAAGACAGAGAGAAAAAGACAAAGAAAGAGACAGGCAGACAGAGAGACAGACACGGAGAGAGACAAAGAAAGAAATGAGAGCGAGAGAGACAAAGAAAGACAGACAGAGAGAGAGACAGACAGAGACAGAAAAAGACAATGAGAGAGAGAGATTCTGTGGTGAGGAGGCATTTTAAAGACAATTAAGACAATTATTAAAACACCTAAGATTAATGTCTGAACAAATATTTGTGATTAATTCACAGTGAAACACAAGATTGGAAAGATGTAACAAGATGTTTGTGAGTTTGTGGAAACATCCATGTCTGAACATTCATATACTCACAGTGACACTGAAGCACAAGCACACACGTTTCATCCTTTAATTAGTAGCACTAGTTATGTAAGTCAGGTATCTCTAGTTCTAGTCAGTAATTTGAACAAACCACTAACCCAAGTGAGTCAGATTCAGCATCTCTCACAGTGACACTGAAGATCCTCAGAAGAGTTCTGATGTTATATCAATAAAAGATCAAACAATGGTCTTTCTGACGTGTGATGAATTAAAAGCATTAAAATAACTGACAGGCCAAAACTGAAGTTATTTACTCTGAAATACTTTTTTTAGTCTTTTTTTTAATTATGTACATGGCGTTTGAGGCTTGATAGTTAACTCATGCTTATACTGAAATAGTGACCAGGATTTTCCTCAAAAATGTTTTGTGTTATATGAAAGAATGTCAGGTGTTTGAAAGGACATGAGGTAGGTGAATGATGACTGAATTTTTTGTCCATTTAAATATTCTTTTGCTCTGTTCTAAACACGAGATCAGACCAAATCAGACTCACACAAAGCATGTCTGCACTGCTCAGACTGAGTGTGCTGCTCTGTTCTAAACACGAGATCAGACCAAATCAGACTCACACAAAGCATGTCTGCACTGCTCAGACTGAGTGTGCTGCTCTGTTCTAAACACAAGATCAGACCAAATCGGACTCACACAAAGCATGTCTGCACTGCTCAGACTGAGTGTGCTGCTCTGTTCTAAACACGAAATCAGACCAAATCGGACTCACACAAAGCATGTCTGCACTGCTCAGACTGAGTGTGCTGCTCTGTTCTAAACACGAGATCAGACCAAATCGGACTCACACAAAGCATGTCTGCACTGCTCAGACTGAGTGTGCTGCTCTGTTCTAAACACGAGATCAGACCAAATCAGACTCACACAAAGCATGTCTGCACTGCTCAGACTGAGTGTGCTGCTCTGGTTTAGTCTAAAATAAGCCTGGAGTTTAATGTGTGTGTTCAACAGACCCTGTATTTATTCAACCAAAAACTTTCAGCCATACAGTATCAACATCAGACAGTTAAATCTCCTGCTAGTGTTTCATTATGTTGTTTGTGTTTCTTTAAGCTACTGACGTCCACTAAGAAACCATCACATGGCGTGTTTTACTAAACTATATAAGTTTAGAAATATCACACTCTATAAAACTGTAGACAAACTCAAAAACTATAGACAAACTCAAACCACTGCGGGGAAAAAAACACTTAAAAGTTTATGTATGCTGGAATATACAAACACTGTGACGGTCCCATTTCTTGGGTTCATATTGAAAGGGTGATTGTTGTGAACATTTACACAATTTCATTTACATTTACATTTCACAGGACATTTACATTTCCTTGTTTAACACACAGGCAGAATTTAAAAATATCATGAGCACCTGTAAGGGAAAATTTTCAGAAACATTGTCTGAATTAATGGCTAATGTTTCAGCTTCACATCACTGCAGTTCACATTGCAGTCTGAGACTTTTGAACCTGTGAATCTTTCAGCACAGATTAAAAACATAAATTATTAACATTATTAGAAGTGAGTTATTGAAAATAATTTAATTATTAAATGTAAGAGGGAATCATGTTCTTACGCATATGTTAAATACATGTTAGTGTTAATTTACACCTAATACAAAGTCTATTTGACTAAATATTGTGTTGTTTCATACTGTACATCCACAGAAACAGTTTTTGCTGAGTTCAGCGTGATCATGTGACTCAAATGGCAGCTCAGCGTGAGACGGTGTCGACCGTTGAGCTCCACACCTCATGAGTCAGTGATCGTCAGTCTAATTCTTCATGTTCCTCAGATAACAGAAATTGAAGAAACTCACACACGCTTTAGTAGTTTATGCAAGTATTGTAGTCAAAAATGCTTTATGAAGCTTTTGTTTGTTCATTAAAAACCACAAGTTGATGTTATTTAATCCTGCCAACAAACACACCCGGGGCGTGGACACACACACACACACACACACACACACACACGATTGCATGATTCAGCGGAGAATCTCTGCAGTGGGTGTATTATGGTAAAGTAGGGCAGGAGGAAGCGGCCCATCCTCACGTTTACCTCGTGTGACTGCGTCACTCCTCACAGACGGATGATGCAACAGCTCCAAGATTCGAGAGAAAATGTCCCGACATCTGGAGGATCAACAACAGTCCAATGTGAGACAATAAAACTGTTCATTTCAAACATATTTCAGAACTGAACTGTTGCCGTCTGCCATATGATCAGATGCAAGTCTGTGGAAGTTCAGTGTGTCTGTGAGTCAGACCATCAGTGAGGATGTTAGTGTGTTCATGTTACAGTATGTTACCGTGTGTTCACGTTACAGTAATATGACAGTAAAGCTGAGAGTAACTGTAGAGCATCAGTGTGTTGTAGAAGCAATAGCAACACTTGTGTTCCTACTAACTGATGAATTATAATTCATCACATAAAAATAACATTTTTTCTGTTCAAGTCAGACTAGGACAAACATGTAACTCAATTCTGAGAATCAGACAGCAACCGACAGAGTCAGAGAGAAAGAAATGTTAAAATCCATTAATTGACATTCCGTTGATTGACTGCATTCCCAGTCAATAATTAGAAATCTATATTATCCTTAACTTAAAGATTTCTCTTTATTCTTGATGAAAAAGCCAAAGATTTGTATTTTCAAGCTGACACATTTAACACATTCAGTAAACCCCCCATTAGACATGAATGTACATAATGAATCATATTTATTCAGTTCATTAGTTAAACTCGTTACATGATTTTTGAATGCTTCGGTAATAATGTACTTTTGTCATGCCAATAGAGCTATATGAATTAAATTAAGTCGAATTGAAAAAGAAACAGAGGGAGAGAAAGCAGAAAAACATCTTACAAATTATTTATAACTTAAACATTTATAGTGAAAGTTTAATATAAGCACTTTAACAAAAGTTTGTACTTTAATAACCTCAGACTGTCTCTTACCACAGACTTCCATTGTAAAGAGACTTACTGTATTTATATTAAAGACAAAAAGTATATGATTTCTCCATCTGTAAAAACACTTTACATCTTTGACCCTAAAATTCTTCTATAATTACATTATTTGTATAAAATCATAAGCAATGGACTGTGTAAAAAGCATCAATGATGCCACCAATCTGACATACTGTGGCATAAACATTTATCTGGGTCTTTGTCATTATTTCGTAACTGAACTGAAGATTCCTGCCTCATATCAGCTGCAGATCACATGAATATCAAAGTCACAGTTTTATTGGGGCATTTCTGTGAAAAATATTTCTTTATGCAAAACACTACAATAGACAGCAAAAATGATCCAGCACACAAAAGACTTAATTCTCTATTAAAACAAACTAACAACCTTTAAATGAAAATGACATTTAAAGACACTCAAGTGTGTCTAAATGTTTGATTGCTAGTTTCATACTAGTCTGACTGCTAGTATATTTCTGTATTTCATTTTAAGTGCTCAGTGCATTGCATTCTGGGATTATATGATGCCAGTTCTGTTTCTGACCGTTTGGAAAGTGCCGTCTGGATCAGCAGCTTACTGGGTTTGGAACGAAGTCAAGGAGTTTAGAAATCTCACCCTGAATGTTCGGCTCGGCCTGTGGAGGTGCGAGAGGGGCAGATGCTCAGCTCAGGTGGAGACGGATCCTCCCAGTCAGCAAAATGGACGCATGGAAAAGCATCACAGAGGGAATTCTGTTCTAAAAACGGACCAAACGGAAGAAAAGACACATAAGGGGAGAGGTTCTGGGTGTGTAATATAGTATCAAAAATCAAAACTACTTTCATAAACATTCCTTTGTTTTTTTGTTTAACAATACAGCGTGCTCCGCCTCCAAGATGACATCATCAAGCCCTCAAATTTTTCACTATTCAATTAATTCAATGTGGATAAACCCCAGTGCCATTTTTTTCATTTAACATTTATTTCACTTAGGAATTAATCCGAAAAAAAAATGTATCTCTGAAGGCTATAAAGAAGTAACAGCTGTGAACTGTGGGGGGTTCGAGGTTCCCAAACAGATTGCAGTGGAAGATTCCTGCCCAGGCAGAGATATTTCTAGAGGTGTCACCTCACGAACCATATTTACTGACACCTGAAATAGAAACACCTGCAGGTGAAGCAGATTTTAGTCTGTTCAGACAGTTTGACACATGCTGCAGTGAACAGCAGGAATTTCAAAGAAAATTGAAGCGTTTGTAAAGAGATGAATCATGAATCAGCTCTTACAGTTTATTCTCATCATATAATCAAACAATACACAGATCGGATGAAACAAAAACACAAATCAAGAATAAAACGAATGATCCAGTAATATTTGTAACTGCTAGCACATTTTTATGTATTTTTCTGGCAATTAGGAAATGCACTTTCAGTCTCATCATTATGATTCCTTGCATGTAAAGGTTGGGTATGCGTATGAGATATTTCAACACTTTAAACACCGCTGTCTGATTTATAAAGGAAATCTTTCTAAAACATTATAACTGACTGTCTGGATCCCCTTAATGCATAAAATATAAACATCAGATTGACTATTTCTAATTGAAGATCATTACTGTGTTTGCCCTTTATAACCAGCTCCCTGTCTGTCTTTGTCTCTTTCTGTATCTGTCTGTCTTTCTGGTTATCATCTAATCTTCCCAGCAAGGTTAAAATCCAGCACTAACCTCTGTTAACACCTGAAATGAACAAACTCAAATGTGTTAATAAACGGGCTCTAATAAATCTCCTCAGGGTGTCTGTAATCATGCCACACTAATGCATTCAGACCCTGTTTAACTGGCAATCATTGTGCTCACTTTCATTTTTTTAATAAATTAAAACATGCTGTTGTAGATGAAATAAGCCATTAAAGCTGTATGTGCATTCATATAGTTTAAACAAACAAATGCAATTCTTTACAATGAAAACTGAAATTAAACATTGTCATTTTTTACTGCAGATTTAGAGAGCGATTCTGACCAGCACTGGGAGCTCATGAACCAATTTAATAAATAATTTTCATTGAAAACATTTCATTGTTTCATTGTGGACAGCATATCAGATTCACTTTAAATCCCAAAACATATAGTTACATATAGTACATCCAACTAGGATAAAAAATATAGCAATGTGCTAACAACCATTCAAAACACCTTAGCAACAGCATAACAACACCCTGGCAACCCCTCGAGCACAGCAGCACAGGCAAACACTGCTCAGAACTTTACCAGAAAATGCTTAAATCTACTTGATATGTTACACTACTTGAGACTGTGTCTCAAGAAAGATACAGATGATCCGAATGCAAACACGTTTCATTTTATTACTGCCTGTCATTGGGTGTGTTGAATAGTTTCAGCATCACATTCACTGTGTGTTCACCATGCAGGGAGGGCAAGCGTGACATCACAGAGGGGGCGGGTCTTTACACATGACGTTACACATTCTGGCGTCCCTCTCTCTCTCCACTCACTCTCTCATGTTTTCAAGCCCTCCACCCCGATACTTCATTCAATGGGCCTCTTTCCAAAGAACGAGCACTACAGCTAAACCCCAAATCTCACCCTCTCTCTCTCACGCCAGTAATGTGTCTCTTTAGAGCAACAATGCTGGAAAACTTGGTTAGAATCTTAACTAAACTTTACAATCTCACAGAAAAAAAACTCAAAAATCTCACAAACTTTAAAATCTTGTTCTGAAGGAGTTTGGGGCTGCTCTGTGCTGCAATTTGGAATGATGAATGTTAGCATAAGGGCGGCGAACGGAAGAGGGAAATTCCAGGATGCTAAATTCTCACTTGCATTGCTCAAAAAATATCACTTCAGCCATGCATGAGGGACTGCAGGCCCGAATCCCAACACATGAATCTGTCCAGAAAGCCCATTACAACAGAAAGCAGGGCCAAAAACAGCACAGCTTGTTTTGGGTCAGATTGTTTGAATTAGTGTAATTGCGTCTGTTTGGTCTCTGAAGGCAGCGGAGGGCTGTTCGCTTCACCCTGAGGACGCAGCTGCCCTGCAGCTCCACAGCAAAGTGATGTCACACTGGCATATCTGCGGTGGTCTCCTGATGACATCAGGGAGTGATGTCACCTCAGACGGGCGTGGTCTTGTAGAAAGGGGTGTGGGGGGGCGTTAGAGAGTTTCAGCATTAGAAAGCAACATTATAAGCAACTCCAGAAGAAGGAAAGAAGACAGGATGATATCAAAGGACGTGTTATTAAAGATGGACAGAGCACAGAAACACGTCTGTGTTTTCTATAATAGGTCCCGTTAACACTGATGTTGTGTTTTGATGTGTCACTGATGTCTTCCTGCTCTGAGCTGCCACACAACAGCAAACCAATCAGCTGTATCATATGTGTTGCTTACCTGTCACTGTGGCAACTACTGTTCAGACTGTTTAGAGATTTCACTCAAATTTATTGTTAATCTAAAAAGGCCAATGGCTGAAACAGACAGATTGGTGCCAGGAACTATCCAAAATTTCTGAGCATTAATTGAAGAAACGTACGAGCACTTGAGTAAGTCATATGTTCTTATCAGCTCCACAACCAGACGTGTGTCAGACGCAGAGAACATTCTCTTGTTTGAGAAGCCTAAAGAGGGTGGAGAACTCCTATGAGACAAAAAGAAAGAAAAAGAGAGAGTAAGAAGAGGGAGAGAAAGACAAGGGGGGTCTCCGCTTGGAAATAATAACAGCCCCTCACATTCCTGGTGTGGATGCTTTGAAAGCAGACAGAAAAACGGTGCTGTCTAGTAGCCAATATAATACTGATAAATACATGTGTATAAAGACTGTCAAAACATACCCTTATATTCCTTTACATAACATATATTCACTAAAATATGATCCCAATGACCAAACAATAACTGATGGTACGGTACATTTCAGCCAGTGTCCCGATTCTCTGTGACACAGACAGAAGATCAAACTCCAGCAGTTTCAGTGAGGCAGCGTGTTATGAACCCGTTTCCTTCCTGCTGAAATCAGATGAGAGCCGGCCGTCACTCCACCCAGCCCCCGGAGACTAGAGCGCTCCGTCCCTTCACTTCCCCTCGGCCCTACTGCTGTTACATAACGCCTGGAGCCGCTCCGGATGGACTCGCCCATGCCCGAGCGTCCAGAGAGAGATAATGACATCATCAGCCTGAGACGTGAACATGCCGCCTAATTCAGTGGCTATAAAACTTCACCCCATGACATCAGCGCCATAAAGAGCAGTTACATCACACAGGGTGAGAGGTCATAAAAACAGTTCACCTGAAAATAAAGATTCTGAATCAATTCTAAACCGAATAACCAAATGACCTTCTGCTGTGAAAGACAAAGGAGATATTTAGCAGAAAATACATACATTTACAGTAAACAGAGACCAGAGGCTTTCAAAAAACCATCAAAGTATCAGAGAGGGTCATACAATACAATCTATATTCCAAATCCCTCCATGCAGTTTTCAGACCACACCACATTTAAAATTATATGAGGGGTTGTTCGGGCAACTCCATCTGATTCCATCTGTCCCACCTAAAAAATCATTAAAAACCACGCTGTCTATTAAAAACAATGTAACGATATATACGTAAAATGTGTACGTTGTAAAAAAATACAAATGCAAACGGGGCAAAAACATGCGTTTAGAAACATTTTGAGTCACCCCCTCTTTTGCCTCACAGTGGTTTGGTCCACTGCTTCCCTCTTCACCTCATCTACACACACAGTCCAGTAAGAAGAAAGTTCTGCAGGTTTTGAGAAGCTCCAGTAAGTGTCCGTCTGGGATATATCATTCACTTTAAACATTAGATGAAGCGATTCGTTTACCTTTAATACAGATGATAAATTAATAAATAAACGACAAATTAATGACAAAGAATTTTGAAAATCAATGCTGTTTTCCATGAATCAGTTATGTTAGTGATTATAATGTTAACAAGCTTGTTTGTTTAATATTGTAGCTTGTTGACTACAAGTAAGTCACTCACTACAGCTAACACAGCTGACGTGTGAACTGATAATATTGTAGATACAGTGTTGTGTTGGGTTTTGCTCTATATGATATATGAGGTTGAATAAGAGATGCCCTTTGTCCCATACTGTGTGGAGGACACAAGATTTTAATTTGATCATTTTAATTATAATGTGATGGTGAACAACTATTTGTGTTGTTGGTCAGATAAAAAAATAACCTAAACACCAAGAACAAAAAGTCCCCATATTAAGGCAATTGAAGAGGAATATTTTGGTTCATTTAATCAGCTTTTTCACTAAACTGCAGAGAAACTTTTATCTAATTACATATCCAAGTACAATTTTGTCTCCTTCAAAAATTGCTACTGAGAAATGTTTATTGTTTACTCGTTTGGGGGACGTTTGACTAATCTATAAAAGAACGTGAAGTGTTCAGGAAACGTTATATAAAATAAAACTATATAAAATAATAAACCCACACACTGCATCTTAAAACATCGAGATTCTAACAGAATTTTAGAACTATATGCATGTATAAACAGCTGACCATATTTCTCCTTTTCCTTTAGACTGAGCATGTTTTGTGCTTTAAAATATGTGTGGAAATACGCATTTAACACACATTAATTTCTAATTATCTGCCAATAAATACACAAATGTAACTGTCCTGCTTCAACCATCCTGAACCATAAACACACGTAAGCGCATGCTGGCAGTAATGACGGAGAGCAGTCGGCACACAGCGGCTCATTCACACAGGTAAACTGTTCCTCTGTACTGGACCCATTAACTGGGCCTTATCTGATCCGCCCGGTACAGCTGGGCCTCTGCTCTACTYCCTATTATGACAGACATTACGCGTGAGTCCGGCTGGTGGGCAGAGAAACTCAGATAAAGATTAAAAAATTACATTGCTGACAAAAAGTCTGTGTGTGTTCGTATTGGGCTACATGCACCAAATGGTTAGAAGTCCATGAGAAAAAGAAACGTATGGAAGTATGAATACGAATGAGGTTTATTACTGGAGCTGTATCAACACAACTAAATTATTTTTGCTGGAAATCCAATAAAAATTGAATTAAAATGTAATAGTATTTAAACCATTAAATTATTAAATAGCTTACAAATGAGAGGTTATATCATTTATCTCACTTATCTCATTCAATTATTTTCTGAATTTATTTTGAGAAATGATACAAACCAAAAGATCAAATTATTCCCAAGAAATGAATAGGTCTAGCTTTAAGTTGTAACAGCCAAGTTCATAAAGAGAGTAAGACATGATGAAAAGATGTGTAACATCTGACACTCCTGTAAACTGATCACTGGTTAGTTAAAGTCCCTTTATGTTGTGTCCAACAAACTACAGCATGACACTCATGCTGATAGTCAAAAGTACTGGTTACCAGCTGATGGACTAGTCAAAAAGTGAAAATGAAGCAAACCTGTGCTCGCATTACAAGTAAAGCATTCTGGCTACCTGGAGTTTTTACATACAAGCCAAAACTCCCGTGTTCAACCCTGAAGTGAGTCAAGTGTCCCCAGAGGCTGACAGAGATACGACTGCTTTCATCTTCGCTCATGCAACATCCATGTGACGCTTCATTCTCACCAGCACAGACATTCTGTGCACCAACACTTTCTGTTCACGAGCCACGTGAGCCAGAAAGAGAAGCTAATGTTTCACGGCCAGTCATCTACATAAGGTAAAACCTGACTCAACGACTAGTCCACTAGCAGAAAGAGCTGGTGGTGGAGGTGTGTGCAAGTTGCGTATGTTGTTGGGCCATATACACACGTGGCTAAACACATACCTGTCAGTGTTTGCATACCTGCAAAGCCTTTATGGAGAATGTGTGTGTGTGTGTGTAATGACCTGTGAGCTTTCAGTTCAGTGTGTCACTCGCAGAGCTGGTGACGCATTTAAATACTACAGACATTTACTCTCTCTCTGCTGCCATTTTAGAACCAACCCTAAAAATATTCTGCGTTTAACAACATTAATGACAAACACAGAACAAAGACAATCTGAAAGATGCATCATCACAGAAACCTCTGTAATACAAGCATTGTTCATACTGATCTGAACAAACAACTTCAATTCTTTTACTGGATTAGCATGTGCAGCAGAGCAGAGGTCAGGTCATCAGAACCTTCACACTGCAGTCAGAAAGAAACGCTGTGAGTTCTAGAATCAGGGAATAAAGACATTCCCAGCCTGAGAAAAACAAGGCTATGAACTCCTCTGTGGACAGGAGAGTCAGTGCTGTATACATACATGTGTGAAATCCAGCCTCACTCTGAAGACACAAAAAAGTCCATCATTTCATTTAAACAATTAGAAAAAATATATTTTTGCTGTTTTCTGCCAGTAATAAATGCTAACCGACATGCAACGGAGGGGAGAAAAACCTCAGAGTGGTTGACGATAGCGTCACTTCAGTTAAATGACAGCAGAAAAAGGAAAATGACAGGACTGAAGATTATGTCCCACTCACAAATACAGAGTTTCCCGTTTGCCCAGGGCTCTCTCTTTCTCTCCATCCATTCACAGCATTTCTAACAATGAAGTGCTGTTCTAGCGTGGACACATCTGTGGAACATTGACTCTATCGCAGCCCAACAGCGTTGGCAAACCACAGAGAAGGAAAAAGAAGTTCAAATATGAGAACTTACCACAATGCCTTTCTGCAAAATCTCAACTCCTGCAATGCTGCAATGTCATAAAGAATATGCCAAAAACCTAAAAACACAAATACAAAGTGACACATTGTAACATACAAGTGACTTCTGTCAACAGCGTCATGACAACCGTTACTGTGTGATTGGTGAAAATCTCTGATCAAAATGTTTGGAGACAAGCTTTTGACACGTGCTTGAAAGAAAACAAATCTACAGTAAAATATTGAAATATTACAATTACACACAATATCACATCCAGCACTGCTGTAGAACAGCAAACGAACACTGACATGATGTGCATTTAGTCACATTAGTCAGAATAAAACTGAAGCATCTTTATCTGCTTTTCACTTCCTGACAAATAACAGTGAAGGCAGCAACAATACATGTTAACCCTGCTGGACTAACCTGAGGCTAACTGTCAGTAACTACACCAGTGTAGTGTGGGTTAGGTCTGTTCGTACTTCATATCCGAGTTTGAATTAATTAAACTAATTAAACTACATTATACCAAGTTTATTAGATAGGTATGCTCTCTTTCCATACTACGCTTTATTGAAACTCTCTTTCCATACTAAGCTTTATTTAAACTCTCTTTCCATACTAAGCTTTATTTAAACTCTCTTTCCATACTACGCTTTATTTAAACTCTCTTTCCATACTAAGCTTTATTTAAACTCTCTTTCCATACTAAACTCTCTTTCCATACTACGCTTTATTGAAACTCTCTTTCCATACTAAGCTTTATTTAAACTCTCTTTCCATACTACGCTTTATTGAAACTCTCTTTCCATACTAAGCTTTATTTAAACTCTCTTTCCATACTAAGCTTTATTTAAACTCTCTTTCCATACTACGCTTTATTTAAACTCTCTTTCCATACTAAGCTTTATTGAAACTCTCTTTCCATACTAAGCTTTATTGAAACTCTCTTTCCATACTAAGCTTTATTTAAACTCTTTGAACTTGGTTGGTTAAACTATAAACAGAAATCTTCCTCACTGTACTGTCTGGAGTCTGCAGGTGCTTCTTTAGTGGGCCTAAAACTCACACACAAATGAAAACAATGACCCCTAACTTTGACATTTCTTACATCTTACAGTCAGAAGAAGTTTCCAAACCTGGTGCCTCAAAATGAATAAGTGGGAAAAGGCCATGAGTCTTTGCACATTTCCTCAGGGCGACAGAGAGAAGCCCACACCCTCTGGGGAAAGCAACGCTCCAAAATCTGACAGTAATTATGAACTGAATTCCAGCATGAGACTGTCAGAGAACACTTCTCTTCAGATGCTTCTGTAACCGCATAATAGAAATTATTTGCTGAGGTTTTTCCTAACCAAACTGATGAGTGTCTGTCAGACACTAGACATGTGTGATTACAGTGTTTTTTTACTGAACTCAGCAGACATTATACTTTGTTAAATGGGGACAAAAACAAGATTCAATATGTCATGTGATCGTCTAACTGGCTATTGATTGTTTATTAAAAAATATTTATAAAGTATAAAAAATAGCTTTCTACACGAAACACTCTGGAAAAATAAGACATTCTAATCAACAAATCAAAATGTGACTGTTTATTTTCTTTCAATACAAAATTCCTGTCTTAATGTGAATGATGCATGTTATTCCAAAGAAAAAACGGAAAGTTTTCATTTTGAACAGTTCACAAACTAACCTACAAATTTGAAAAAATACAGAATCTACAGCTTGCACCTGTAACAGTCATCCAACACAAACACATCAACAAATATTATCTCATTTATATGCAAAGCCCAGACAATGTGTGGATGCAACAACCTCCTGACGTCGGCCTGAAGCAGGTTCGGGGGAATCCCAGACAAGTTCTGCTATGTCTGAGGGACGAGAAGGGTTTTACATTAAGAGCTTGCGTCTCAAATTCATTTCCCTTAAAGTTGCCCTTGTTTGTACATTATTTCATCACTCTGAGCTGATCCAGAATCTGCCTGCATTTCACAACTAGTATCTAATCAAACCTCATGAGAATATACAACTGCTCACATCTACAGGTCTGTGAGTTTTGGAGCGCTCACTGAGTGATAACGTTGTTTTGGGGATTTTTCTGTTGTGAAATATTTACCCTTCAATCCAGCGAGTCTAAGCTTTGATGAAATAAAGTTTGGATTTTCAAAAACGTTTTATGTCAAACAAGAGAATAAATACAGACTTTTGCATCGTTAACAGGGTCTTTACCTCTTTTTAGAGGTTTCTAATCCTGGAGAGTCCCAGTGACATCACTCCGGCCCAGAGTCTGCCCACATGCCCCCGTGCAAACACACGCACTTCCTCTCTTGCCTCCAGCCTCCATGCCGCATACGTCTCTGACTGCATCACGCCCTGACAGGGTTAAATCTACTCACACAACCCAGAGCAAAGCTGAGACACGGGCAGCAGGCCTGGATCTCCCCCACTCTCTCACCCTCTGTCGTAGTTCTGTGACTGGGCCTCCACGTCATGTGACTAGGAAGTGTGGCTCCTGTCCATTTCCCCTGCTGGCCGAAGGGGAACATTGTAACGGGGTGGGCGGCGCTGTCCTGTCTTACACACAGAGTTAAAAATAACTGGCATATTTAAAGGAGAGGAGGAATCTCTTCAAACTCAGAGGCAGCACAGACTGCCTCGCAACAGGAGCTCGCGTTTGCTCTCCTCCCTAATTCTTTTCTTCTTTTATTTGCCAGATTGAATAGGTTGATGCAACTGCTGGCGTCCAATCGTCCTTTGTAAACACGCTAAGCACTTTCTGTCAAAGCATTTCATGAGAACATGACGTACAGCCCACCCTTTCTGTTTAGATCATGAAAATATGATGGTGGACATTTTTCAGAATTAAAATACAAACATGTACTGAGATACTCCATTGTGTTTCTTGTGGAACCTGTCCCAAAGATCTTTTTGTTCTCTTTCTTTTCATCTTCCAATTAATTATACTATCATCCTCATAATATTTAACCCTAACTGTAAGACTTATTCAACAATTCAACAGCTGGTTACACCTGACTTCTTGTTTCAAGTACATTTATGTATAAATGTCCAGTGAGCTTTGCACAAACCAAAGAGCTTGAGTTAACAGAATATGAATGAAAGCACAGAACTGATTAAACAAATATCAACAAATTCAAGGTCAACATAGAGCGTTTTTGATACATATTAAAGATTCAACCTATCTGAGAAATCGAAATCAGTGTCTAATCAGAATTATCCACAATTCACACTGACTGATCCTGATCTTATCTGTTTGTCTGGTAGTAACTGTTCGTTCACTGATAATCCGACACACTAACAATAGGAATTAAAAGGGGAAAACCACCAGTTTATTTAAATATGTCATTTGCCTTCTGATTCCTGGATGTGTGGTTTTCCCACAGGTTCAGCAGCGAGCGTTTGCATCACACTCAGCTTTTCAAATACATGCAGTTATTTTCATCATAAATCACACAAAAGTCATTGCATCAGAAACATAAGACACTGCTTAGAGAGCTGAATGTTAGATTGCCCCTTATTTACTTTGGCTGTTGTCAAATAACAACTAAACATAATTGTTTGTTTTACTCCCTGGTGAACCTCCATTATAGATTGAAACTTTTTTTAGAATAACAGTTAGAATAACAGTTTGTGATTCATGTAAATGACTGACTTCTGAAAAGTACTGAAAGCAAATGGTTTATTTTCAAAGATGTTTAACATGAATGTTGTTGCAACAAAAAACATTGGCTAATCTAAAACATAGTACTTAACCCTGTCATCACCACATCTTGTTTGTTGTACTTTTAAACCTGTGACATATTCCACATACCAAGATAAGAAACTGTCATATCTTCACAAATAAAGCCAAATATACATCTGAGGCAGCTGTATCTGATAAAGCGCATTAGACTCAATCCACCATCTAAACGTGACACCCTCACCTTTACACTGAATCACTGCTGTACAAATAATCGTTTCTAAAGGCAGGGCAACCCTAAACTCAATGACACAAGGGGAATAAAACAGAACATTTTTTACTAAATCCATAGTATAAAAACTTATTTGTGTGTGTGTGTGTTGAAGGGGCTCCGTTCAGAGCTAAATGACGGGCCTGCTGTTGACAAAGCCAACTGAACGAGATCCTGATGTAACAGGATGGTCTCAGAGCTTGTGTTTGCTCTTCATACAAACACAACAGTAGACAGTGCAGAGCGCATTGCTCTGATACACAAACCAGTGTATGTAGAGGTCGATCTCTCTGCAAACACCCTTCAGCCACCTCACCAAACAACAACACTAACCTAATGGCTCATTACAGAATTAAAACCTAAGCTCATACTTCATATAAAACCATGCAAACATTCTTCTAATCTGCACTGGTAACATTCCTTAAAAGCATTATCAAGACCGCACTAGTATATGCACTAGTGAGCAAACACTTCAGAAGACACACAGCAAGTGATATTTAGACTCACTTTCAATATTATTATGTCCACAGAAAATATTCTTTGATCTGCTTAAGCACAGCTACAAAATACATAATCAAGATTTCCAGACCTGAAAGTACATTTTAAAATATTTTTACCCCTTTCATGACTGTGAAACAAGCTTTGCCACTCAAAACAAATGCGCCTTTATATCAAGGAAAAGCAGCGTTGCGTCATACGCACAGCGCAGTTCCTCTGATAACTGAATGACGTAATATGACAGATA
>JAZGTK010001768.1:0-36317 GCA_036877625.1 Ambastaia sidthimunki | reverse complement strand
CCCCCACCCCATAGCACACACTCATGTATTTGTCATGTTCTACTGACTCACTGCAGTGACTCATATTCCCTGTCTGAAATGGTGTGTTTGTAAATAGTTTTCAGTGATTACCCTTTCAGACATTGTGTGGTATTTACTACCTCCCAAAACCAGACACTTGGTTAACATGTTGTGTGTATAATTTGCCTGATAGAAAAAAATAATGGTTTACTGTAGGTGTATGTTGTGGGGTAGCACAAACACACACACTCGTGTACTCGCTTACAAACAGGTCCTGTAATTCAAAGCAATTACTGCACATCCTTCCCCGGTTTCCACACCTGTTGGCACAGATAACACCACAGTGAAACCTGGCAACCCAGTGTACACACACATACACTGCCATTAGCAGCTGTGAAGAGGAGGGTCCAGATCTGTGTGTGTGTGTGTGTGTGTGTGTGTGTTTTCAGTGGTTTTGACAGAACAGCCATTTGTTATGTGTATGTGTTTGAGAGAGGGAGCTAGTGCATATATAAAGCATCCTTCTAAACGTCATGTTTGGTTTACATTTTAAAAGAAAATATGCCTACAGTACCTGACCCTTGCCTTTATTAATCATATGCACACCCAAAGAAGTTTTCAGGAATAGTTCTATAAATAAACAAATCTTAATGAAGACAGGTTTTCGTAGTTTGAGAAACTACACTATTACACATATACACACTGAGGCACTCGTAAAAAGTTTACATTGCAAACGAGTGGTAAAATTTGATGTGACACTTCGAATGCTCTCATTATATTCAGCCAAACTGTGTACACAAAACCAAACCATCACTTAACATTTTATTTAACCACATCATTCATCATTACGGTTGATTTTAATTGATCATAATTACAGTGAGATTCAATCTATTACATTCATTTTGCCTATTACAGCTGCACTTTTCACCCAGTACAACATTACACAGTTTGTATGCAATGTGTTGTATTTTGAGTTTATAGATTGAAAACTGTATGTATATTGGGGACTAAGGGTGCAAGAGGATTTTGTTTTCTATTTTAAACTAATAAATAGAATGTTTTGTGATCGAAAAGAGCAATGAACATTTCTGGTCCAGTTTCCTGGTCACTATTTAAAGACAAATTTGGGACTTGTGATTTGTGTTGTGTAAGACTTTCTTGCTTCCAGTAAAGCACATAATGTTTTTTTTAATCTATTATACTGGAATAACATGCATTATCATGTTTTGCACAAACCTATTGCGGCATGCTGTCACTAAAACAACAGGCCGACATATCAAATACTAAGAAATTCAATGAAACATTTCACTTAAATTGTTTGTTATGCTAATAATAATTTTATTAGGTACAAAAAAAGTTGGAAAATAAGAGCATTTTTCTACAGTGGTCCCAGACCTTTGAGCCCCTCTGTATAATTTGTAGATTGTATTTAATTTTATATAATGAATAACATATAAACACAAAATATTATATAATGCTTGATATTGGCATGTTCCTTGTGATTTTTTGTGCAACCCACCAATTTAAATTCAAGGTTTACTGTATTGTGTATGTCTGAATTCTGATTCTGATGAGAGTGTTGTTGTATTTTTGTCCCATCACGTTGACTGCTTGCAGTGTAGACAGTGTGAATTGGGCTGTTCCTCCAGGTATTTGTTTTTCTCATAAAGGCTATTTCAAGCAGACAGCACACTGACAGCCTCTCAGACGAGGGAGTTTTCTCAGTTTACTGTGACTGTGTGTGGCACAGCCAATAAGAGGGGGGTGGGGGGTGGGAGTCAGAGCAAGCCTCAAAGTAAGGTTACATCCAGTGCTTAATCTGTAGCTGTCTGTTTGATGGATGGGGTCTGGAGTTTCTAAATATATCTCTGGCGACCCCTTCAAGCGCTCACATACTGTATGCAGATTCATGACGGCAGACGCCCATGTGGTTTCAATGTCTGTAGACCCTCTGCAGAGATATATTCTCTTGCTTGTCTCTCATCATCAATACAATCTCTCTCTCTCTCTCTCTCTCTCTTCTGTTTTTCTTGATCTTTTCTATTTTCTCCACTCACGAGAGAACACATTAAGTTTTATTATGAATTTAAACATTTTTTTTCATTCAGGATGTGATGTTACAATCAAACTACCATAGGATGATAACCTTTGACCCTGGCTCAGGTCTAATAAGTCTTTATGATATGTTTTTTATTTATGGCTACATACATTGGCATAAATAAACATGGCTGACAAAAAGTGGTGATGCACCAAGTCATTCTAAAATATAACATCTGTTGCATTTAACAGATGTGTAACTGTGTACATCAAGTGGGAAGGATTATATTCAAGTTCTGAAGTAAAACGACTTTATGATTTATTAATAATTGTGGTAAAAAGAAGCCACAGCTGCTTTGCTGACTCCGATTATTCAAATTCTCGTATTTTGAGTAAACACACATAGCCTTAGGTGCCACAGCTGTGTGTGTGTGTGTGCATGTGTGTGAGTGTGTGTGTGTGTGTGTTAGGATCGCATGTTACCAACTCATCTGCACAGATGTGCAATCATCTTGCTTACCTGCTGTCCTTTTTCAGACAATTACTACTTCCTGTAGCATTTCCTGACACAACGTGTGTGTTGTGTCATAGTATCCACGATACTTTGTCCTCTTGTGTATGTGTGTAACTGATGTTTGCACTGTTTACTGGAAAATTCATTTGACGCTCCTTCTCTGTAGTTCCTGTGTTTGTTTGTGTGTGATCGATTGTGTTCTTTAAAATGTGGTACATTAAGCAACATTCATGTCATTTGTTCTATCAGATTAAAAAAGGGGAAGTCCCTGTGGATATAAAGTGTTTTGCTGGTCAGCTGCATATGTCGTGTTTTGGAAACTTGTTGCTGATGAAGAACATGGCTGTACTGTCCACCAACCAGACCAGCATGAATCAGAAAAGCATAGAGAACAGGAACAGGTTGATATTATTGATATCTTGGGAAATGCGTCAGAGGCCTTTTAGAGTCACGTTTACACGGGAGAACAGTGTGTGGAAAGGAACAAATAAACTGAGACTGTGAGTGAGTTAACAGGAGAGAGAATAATGCCTTTCATTTACAAGTTCAGGAAGAGAGAGATAACAGCAGCCTGGCTTGTTTGAGTTTCCCTCCTCAAACCCCTTTCCACTCAGATCAATACACTTCCTGCTCTCCCTCAGATAGCCTCACACACACGCATCATAAAACAATAAGAATGATGGTGTGTGAGGAATCTTATCTGTTGCATTCTAAACATGCTATTTTATGCGCTATCACACCAGACCCACAGTCAAACACCCTGTAATTCAAAAACACTTTGTATGTAGGCAATTGACATGCGATGTCAAGCACTGACCACAGTGTCTGCTTTTGTGGACTGCAGTGTCCCTCAGTGTGGCATGCTACGGTACTCCATATGAAACCATTTTTTTAACCACAAATCACTTTTATAACTGTCAAACATGCATTTTTATGACCTCATCTTAATTGTGAATCTTCCCTGTGAGTATCTATAAAAGCAAACTCAATAAGTAAGTTTTTAGCTGCCTAAAAGGACTTTTGTGGACACACAGCCAAAAACAGTAGACATGACTGAAAACTCTGCAATAGCTTGATTATAGCAACCCATGTAAACAAACTGAAAGTGATGTTGGCTCATTCTTCGAAGGCCTCTTTGCAGTTGTGATGTGTCTTTAATGTGATCTTTAGCTAAGCCTTATTGATGCAGACTTCACAGTGAACTGCCTTCCAACACACATCGACAAATTGTGGACTGGGAGAAGAGCTGCAAGACAGATGAGACAGAGCCTATGAATAATGAGACAGAGCCTATGAATAAAGGTCAATTTAAATTTAAATAAGATGAAAGAAATGGTAACCAGTTACAGCATCCATAAACACACACATTTCCCTATACATTCCTATTATTAAAATAAACATAAATGCTGATTAATTTAAAATCTTGAAATTTAATGCCTGTATGGTAGGTTTGATCTTCTGTCTGAATGTGTTTGTGTTCTCCATGAGATTCGGTGCTGATGGACGGGTCTCTTAGTGTTATAGCCTGGGGAGGAGAGTGACAAGTGCAGGCCACCCATGTTTATGTGGGCTCTGCTTTATCTCTCTGTGTGAGGAATTCCCCTGTGTATGTGAGTGAGTGTATGTTTGTGGAGGGGTTGTGGTGCTGAGGTTAAGGTCAGGTGAGGCACATTCCTCTCCGAGAGTAAAAGAGGAAGAAGAAGAACTGAGGAGGAAAGTAAACACAGAATGTTTTTACGTTAAGAGAGTGTTTACACCCAGAGTCCGTTTATTCTCATTTTAAACCCTTAACCTGCAGCCAGGGTTACAGTAGGCTTAATTTTCCCCAAAGAAAGTCTAAGCCAACGTTTAATGAAGAACTTCTACTAAACAAGGTTAATTTTACATTTGGGAACATTTTAATAACATTTTTAAACATCATTCAGCAACCACAACTGTTGTTTAAAAGTTAGTTAGCATGTATTATCATGTCATATTTTCAAAACACATTCACCTGAGGAAGTTGAACGAGGATTAGTCTGAACAATGTTTTGACAAACAAACAACTGGTGTTGAATCTCACTTCTCGATAGATTTACATATCACAATACACTTCTTTTAATCTTGTATTTTTGGAAAGTTTTCAAGACAGTTGTTGTTTCTCTTACTGTATAAGGAGCCTTAAAATGCAACCAATTGTGCCACGAAAATTATCCATAAAAGGTCATTTTTAAAAGTCACCCGCTTGAAAGGCATTTGATCATTCACAGGCTGCTTGCATTGAGGTGATATTGCTAATCTGCATGTTAACAACAGGATGTTATTGCTGCAATATCCTTTTGAAGCACACACATCACCTGTTACTCTTTGGTCTTTTTTTCCTCAAACAAATGATGGGAAAAGCTGTAAAACTTGTATTTGTAGTGCTCAGATTTTACTGTGTTTGTTTTTGGATAAGGCCTGTAAGCCATTCGTGAATTCCACTGTCAGTTGGCTTTTCGTGACAGTGAACTTCAGATTACTTTAAGAGGTTGTTCCTCTCCAAAAACTGAACTTGTTTGTCCGTGTAATTTCACCATGTTCTAACATGAAGCAAAAGTACATTCCCAGCATGCTCTTCTATCTGCCAGAGGATGAATGATACAGAGGCCTTCAGCATATACATTCACTTAACACTTTCCTGGGCTAGATTTGGGTAAGTCTGTGTTTTTAACTCTCCATTAACACTTAAGCCTTTCTGTGTGGGCTCTGGGGAGGAATCCATTCAGCTTAATGTTTGGCAGGGACAGGATGTGAAGGGGGTTAGATAAACTGAAGAGCATTAACGGTGGTAATCTAAAATAAATAAAATAAACACTAATAACGAAAGACACTTTAATGATAATGGGAATGCACATAAGAGCTGAGGTGTTCACATGGGTGATGCAGGTTTGAGTCCTGTCTGCAACACATTGAAACAAATCATTAATTTGTTTCAAGTACATTGCAAGTCCAATGTACTCTGTAAAATAAAGGAATAAATAACCCTTTGTTTGACCTCCCACCCTTTCAGTAATGTACGGTGCAGTGACAATACCAAATGGTAATACTTTGTGAATGATTATGATGTTCATATACCATGGCTTGTGAACCAATGTACTTTTATGGTATGACCATGGTGTATGACCGAAAATCAATAGTGTTACCATTGTTTCATTTACAAGTAAATTTATGGTACTTTGAAGTATTGAGTTTTTCTTGTACTTCTCTGTCAATTCTCTGTGTCTGCTGAGTAAACACATCATAAAAGAGAGGGAACTGTTGAGAAGTCAAGCTACCCAAAGTTGAGAAGCTAAAAGACCGACTGGCCCCGTGCTTGCCGTGATTTAGGTTGTTCTTTAACTGGAAACGCTAATCCACAGTCTTTTTCCCCTTAGAGCTTGTGATTGGGTGGAGGGACAGGAAGTGTTTAAGACAGTCTTCACCCTCAGGCCAAGGAAAAGACAGAGACAGCAAAAAAAACCAAAACCCTGTAAATCTGTAGCTGTGCTATTGCTCAACACACGCACATAAAAACACAAACAAACTGGTTAGATGGTGCCTCACGCTTTAAGGCGGATACAGGCTTGCACAAACCTGCAATAGGATAAATTCTCTTAACACACACATGCAACTGTATAAAACATTCACAAAGACTAAAAAGGGCAATTAAGGACACACACATATAACCACATCCTAAAGTAACATACCGTATCCATTCCACTAAATACATTCACAACCACACACGCTGCAACATACAGTACACATTCTGTATTCCTGATGAAAAGGAGTTGCAGTCTCACTGAGGCTATCATTAATTAAAGGGTGTGTAACTTTATCGGGTGTGTGCTACTCGCCCGGGGACTGGCTGCAGGGAACTTCAGACAACTCCATAAACAATGTGTGCTTGCTGAGAGATCTCACGCCTAATTTTAGCACAGAGCGGTTCGGCTGTGTTTCATTTGTGTGGGGTAAGTCAGACGAGACGTTGACGCTTTAGCAGGTCAGAACAGTAAAGCCCAACACCGGATCTACTGTAGGGGACATGTAGTTCTGTACTAATTCCCACATAAAGCCATGCTTACTAGTGAAATAAAACATTATCAGAGATCTTAAACAAACAGCAATGTAAGTTACAGAGAGCCTGAATCTTAATGTGTTTTCACAGGCGGTTAAATGATTAATGCATTCAATTATAATAACAAAGGCAGGATTTAATACATTGTGATTTCAGTCAAGATCAGTTCCTTACAAAAAGATTGATGTAAGAAGGTCTGTACAGTAATATTGTACAGTATGAGCAACTGTTTATCTTTCCCTCGCAGTGGAACATCCAAATTGTGATTATTACGTTTCTGTATTGTGGAATGTTGTTAAATATCTGCTATAAAATACACTTATCAAGCCCAATTTCCAACATACGCAGTTTGCAATTGGCACTGACCAATGGACAACTAGAGATGATGAGAAAATTGTGTTTTATGCTTTTGTGTGTGAAGGTGATTATAGGATTGTGTGAAGCAATACATAAGGCCCATTTATGTGATTGTCCCATTGCAACTTTGTATGGCAGTCCTTGTCTTAACGAATGAATGAAAACATACGTTACAACAGAACACATCAGGATTAAGCCCAAGCTTCCATAATAAGCACCGTGAGAACAATCTATTTGCAAAACACACCAATCATCTGATTGCAACAGCAGTTTCTGAGAATTTTATTTTTTTTGTGCTTTTTTAGAAATGCTTTGTTTGCTTTCTTGTGAAACTTTTATGTACCCTGTCAAATACATTTTGATAGAACATTCTGAAATTCCTTATAAATTAAAAAAAGGTTGCTTCATGAATCATATATAATAATAATACATGCAATAATCTGACAAATATCATGTTTAAGGCCGGGAATGTGCATAGAAAGCTAAATAAGGTCAGTTTTTTGTGTTTTGACTTCAAGCTGCATCAATCAGAATTATATAAAAAAGATAAACATAATAAATCTATCAATTTAAAAACTGGAATCACTCTATAGACAAGTAATGCTTTTCTGAATACCAGAATATTTGCGGATGTCTGCGGATTACTGTAATGTTCAAACAGCTGAGGACAAACTGAGATTTTTGAGGTCTTTTCCCCTATTTGACCAGTTTGGGTCATTCTTGCACTTCTTTGATAATATTTTTACACAATTACATATATGGGTCTCCGGTTAACCAATGGAGGAAGAATATAATAGCTCCACAGCACATGTTAGCAATAACGCTTGCCAACATATATTGACGCATACGGCTTTCTTTGCCTTTGAACTTCTGCCCTGTTTGAGTTGGACAGTAGATTTTAATTTATTTTCCTATTCTTTTACTCTCTGGTCTCTGCCAGTCACCCCATTTTCAAGATTCATTTTCATAGCTATTTTTTATCCCTAAAAAAAGAAAGAAATGAAGGGAGGGAGGGTGGAAAGAGAAGAACGGAGAGTTGAAATGCCATCAGGAAAAGGAGGAGGGGAGATTTTGTACTGTTTCCCAAGTTTTATGTTCGGCAGAATTAAAGTTGACTGTTTAAATGCAGCTAGCCGCAAGCTTCTTCTCTTTGTGTTAATGAATTTAGCATGCTAGTTTTGGCAACAGACTGCAGTATATACAATATGAGCTTTTGTTTCTTTTTTTGTCTGATAAAGGGCTGAGACTTTAGGTTTTGAGGGTCACCTCTAATCTGTCTCTCACTCTCACCCAACAAGACTCATTTTTGCTGGAAAAGCAATTAAAACATTCATCATTTAAAGTAAATGGATTACCAGACAAGATTAACCTTAATTCGCACTTAATTTATACATTTTCCTGAAATTGACTAATGTTTACCTGAACATTTTCCATTTCTTTTTTAATTAATTCCTGGAATTCAGTCTCATAAAAAAAACAGTATTTGACACTTGACAGAATTTGTGCGTAAACATTCTAAAACAGACCAATAAAAAACTGAATGAGGTGTTGGAAATAAAACCAGACTGATGTGAAAGTCAGTCATCTGTTCTTAAACAGACGAGCGTCAATAAACTGATTATCAATATTTATGACGCATCTCATATAAAGTTGCTTTTCTGTTGTCATGACACCAGTCGGAACTTACGCAGACTGTTAGTCACAGCACAATGTATGTGACTCGAGAGAGGCTGGGTGACAGATTTACTCTGCAGTGTCAGCAGTCTGTTAACCGTCAATTATCAACAAACATTATAATTATCTTTGCTTCCTTATGGAATTCAGCCTTTACCAATAGTCTTTCTTTCCCAGATGCACCACTTGTTTTATCCCTGTTTTGTCTTCAATAATTGCCAAACTATATATGGATCATTTACATTAAATACATGACATGTACTGCTGAGCTGTACTGGGACCTTTGATTTGCGATGTCATTTACTGTTAAGCATTATTTATGATTGTTAAGCTGATAAATCGCATCCACCCAGAGGAACAGAATTATTGTGTGTTACTGAGCTGTCAGTTATATATCACTGAAGTACTTGGTGTCAGAGGTTTCTCCTAGAATATCTTGATAAACCTGAGAACAGTGTGTGACACTGAGACCTGTTTTGAAGCTCTACAAGAGAATTATATGATTAAGGAAAGAATCTGAGCAGGAGACTTTTTAGAGATTTAGAAGAATCTCAATATGCTTTCCATTTAATCTCAACTAATCTCTAGAGGACGATTGAGATTTCAAAAAGATTTTTTTGCTTTGCTACAGGCAAGGCTGATTACAAGACTCTGATTCTGGGAGTCAGTAAAAGATCTGGAACAGGCTTTAATCTAATCCTGCATTCCTACATAAAGATAACAAACTATAGTGAGCATCTGTGCTTTTCCTAGAGTTTTATGACTTTACTTTTAAAGCCGCAGTGCTTGTCCTCAAACTGTAATGTTTAATGGTAGAGTTTCATTGCCTAAGACAACACATTTTCTCTGGATTTCAGCATTTATGAAAGACATGTATGCTTGGTGGGAATTTGTCCAGCTAACAGGGAACGTTCTCAGAATGTTGGCTAATGTTCTCTAAAAGTTCTTTCAAAGTTATCAAAAACATTCTTGCAATAACATTAGTAGAACTTTTATATATCATATTTATCAAATGTTATTCAAAAACATGATATAAGTTAGTGGAATAATTAATGGAACGATTTTAATAAATGTAAAAAAAAAAAAAGTTATATCAAAGCAATAATGTTAGTACAATGTTTAAAAAACTGGATGTTTTAACATTTCTGGAACTTTAAAAATAACTTAATGGAAACATTAGGAAAACGTTCCTTTAACATAAAGTTATTATCTGGGTGTGAGGACCTCCTTAAAGACAGCCCCTGCTGTTCTCTAAATGTAGGATCAACTCTGTGCTGTAGATGTTTTCTCCTGAAGCCTGAGACGGTCTGCTTTTCTCTTTTAGACATTCCTCACTCTGTCATCTGGATTCAGAGCCGGCATTTTTGTGGATGATGGCATAACATCCTCTGGTTTTACCTAAAGAGCTCCAAACGCTGAGTGGTAGCATTTATCTCCTGAGGTGGTCCAGCTCTGGTGTGCTTCAAACTTTTGTGGCCATTTTTTAAGTGTGAGTGATGGAGGTGTTTTATTGAAACTTTCATAAATTTTTGGCTTCATGTCAATCGAAAAGCAGGTCAAGAGTTTGTGTTTTAATTTTCATCTGTGTTTCTCCATGACATGTCTTTCACACAACATCTCTCTGAGTTTCTCACTTCCAGCTTCTTGTATTGGTGAATGTGTGTTTTTCAATGTGAGTGTGTGCGTGCGTGTGTGTGTGCGTGTGCGTGTGTGTGTGTGTGTGTGTGCTTACGTTTACTGTCAGGTTCACAGGAAGACAGATAAAATTACCACTACACCATCTCAGACATGGTGAAGCGTGTTGGAGAGCGACAGCTCCAAAATTGCACAGTTGCTCCGAAATAAAAATACAAGCTAGATATTTTCCACCCTAAGTTCAGATTTATATACGAAAGAAACAGCAATTTAAGCTAAGCTGCAGTCAGAGATCCTGTTGTGTTTAACTGTCTGTTGATGGATATATCTGCAGCCACTCAGTTGGGTCTTTCTGGATGACCGGTTTTAACTCTCTTATATACACAACACTAAATCACAGCTTGATAATTGATAAAGAACACAATACCATTAAAGCTATGCTTTGCAAAGGATAACCAGAGATCATGTGTGTCTAAAGTTAACAATGTTATTGCAGGAGAAACCCTTTAGGCAATCGTTATCTGATTGGTTATACGTCTTGACTCTAACCTGGGGCCAAGATGTATATTTCTTAAGGTATATTTATAGAGGAAGCACAATGTTACATATACAAAAAACATGCCTGTGATTGTGCATGTCACAACCTGTTATGTCACAGCAGATTTAATGATTCTGCTACTGTACAGCAGACAACAAATACTAAATATTATAATTCATGACTTGATCCATTACAATTATATACAGTTCAAAATACAAAACTGATTGGCTGGATTAATTGCTCAGTAGTGCCTTAAAGGGATAGTTCACAGAAAATGAAAAAATTCTGTCATTAATCACTCGTCATTGCATTCATATCTTACCAGTGTGAAACAACATGAGGGTGAGTAATTAAAGACAACATTTTTGGTGATTTATCCTTTTTATAGCATTTTATTCACCAAGAACAACCTGTTGTGTCTATGTATTATGTTTAAAACAAATCAGTCTGTCTGAGGCAGGTTGTAATTTAGAAAAAGCCAACATTTCCTGTGGCCGGTCTGTTCATCTATGTGTATAGAAAGAGTTGCGTGCGCTCATAAATCCTCACTCCTCAGTCAATAAGTCAAAGTTTGGAAAATGGACATTTAGCTGACTAAGTCCAAATAAAGCAATCTGAAATGAAACTAATCTTTTCAATCCCTCTAAAGAAAAACAGCGCACAGGCTGTATGTTAGTGTACTGTATGTGTTTGGTAGATGGGTTGAGACTGGGCCGTTAGCCTAAGAAAATCCCTTGTCAGGGAAGATTGAACTGTGGGCTATGTGTGTGCAACTGCAGAGCGTTTGTTTGAAGTTGGGGTGTCGACGTGAGCCCAAGAAGTACTCAGAGCAGACATGAGGCAGAGACATATGTCATGTTTCTATACGTACATGACAGGATACCGCAAATCTCTGGACGCTTGGACTTTTTGTAACTTACGATGTAGCTAAAATAGCTTTAGTGAAAGTATGTTTTATGTACCCATTTGACATATTCCTACTCTGTGATTTGATCTATAGTCCTACTGTTTGTTTGCACTAAGTACATGTTTGTATTTTCTGGCATTGAAATTCTTATTCATCTTTGTAAACAGTTGATACAACGGAATTACAGTGTGTCTACACTGGTCTTGTCTCGCCATGGCAACTGCGATTGTTTACAATGTTTGTCACTGCCGGTCATTTTTTGAACATAAATATTTTATCATTGTTAATGAAAATGCATGAGTATAAAATTTCGATTTTGTCTGAAGTGTATTTATTATGTGCAATTGCAGGACATGACTGATAATCCCCATTAGGGAACGAACCACCTTATGCAGAACAAAACAGTTTTGTCACTAGGCAGCTAATATATCTCTCTTTTCTGTGTGTGTCATTTAAACATGCAGAATTTGTCAAAAGTACCTTTTACAGTAGCTGGTAATTTTCTCTGATTTCTTTGCCGAAGTCGCTGGTGCTGCCATCAGGCCTGGTTTTCTGCACAACTTATGAGAGAACATTGATGTTGACATGTTGAAGAATGTGTTTTGGAAAAAAGGCTGAAACCAGGCAGCCATTGTTGACTGACACTTAATCTTTTCCGTAATGGACATGTAGGTGTACAACATGTCAGCACAGGTATGCAGTGTGAATGTATGTGTTTAAGGGTGTACATTCACGTTTTTCGGTGTGAATGTGTGTTTGTTGGCAGTATTGTGTGCGTTAATGGTTTTATGGAGAGAGACATTCAATTGTATGGGTGTGGACGGTACCTGTACAAAACAAGGCAATAAATGATTGATGATTTTGGGGTGTGGCTCTGCTTTAACTCTTACAAACATCTGACACAGACATTTACCACCAATAACCTATCCAAATGTGACTCATATGAGTTATGAACACGACAAATGGTGTTGAAGTATTTATTTTATGTGAATATTTCTTCCTTATGTGTAGACACATTGGAGAAGCCTGATATTTATTGCTTACTCACTGCTACCTGCAACATTTAGCATGCTCAAACAAGCACTCTTGATTTTGTGGTTTCTAAATCCACTTGCCTGACTAATCCTTTTCAAAATACACAAGAAAATGTTTCGCAATCCAGTTTACTGTTTAACAGGGTCTGCAAACTGTTTTGCTAATCTTATATGCAGCTAGCACAAGGGGAATGTATCCAGATGTATTATCGGAACCAGGATTAAATTTCATAGCCACACTGTGTACATTCGTTTTGTATTTATACATACTTTTTAAGAATCACTAATTCAAAGTAACCTCACATTAAGTAAACAATTTGAATGGCACCCCAACAAAATGGACAAAAATATTTGGCCACAGTTTAAAAATGTATGAAGGTCATTGCATTAGAAAACAAATGATTAAACCAAGTGGTATCTGTAAACCAATAATGCTGTACTTTTTTCTCAAAACTATTATTTTTATTATATTATTTTATTATAGCAATATTTTTACCTTGTGATGATCACATGACCTATGCACATATTCCACTAATGTCTGACAACCAAAAAGTGTCCAAATATGTGAACAGCATATTTAATGTTTACCCTTACTAATGTATTTGTAAAATAAAAGCCACTTGGTTGATACCACTGGATTCCAGCCAGGCCAGTTACACGTGACCTTTTTATCAAACTCAAATACACACTTATGTGGCCTACTAGTGTACACCAGAGTAAAAGCCAATTAACCATCAAAGAGTCATTTATGAGAAGAATAATAATAATTCACTCCTTTGTCCCATTTTTTAGTTATTGATATATTTGCCTCGCATGTTTATTTTCTTAAAGTAATTTCTCAAGTATTTTTGCCTTGTTTAAATACCATCAAATTTCTGTCAGTGTGAATAAACATGCTGTAAACACTAATGGTATTAGTTCTCCTCAGTCATAAAGGCTGAGGTCTCAATTTCACAAACAGAAATAGTGTTCTATTCATAATGCTAATGAGCTAGCTGCAGACGCCACCATGACCAAAATACACCGCAGCTCGTCTGAGACGATTGTCTCTTCTATCATCAAAATTCAGTTAAATTAAACTCAAGATCACATGATTCAAAAGAATGCGCTTACATCAACTTACAATAGACTTAACTTCTCTATCAGCGTTACAAGTGTTTATTTGATATTTTTGCACAGAGTTGGTGAAAAGTTGCTTTAAACTGCTGTTCTTTGAAGCTCAGCAGTAATGCTGAAAGTCTGTGAGAGGACAGCAAAGGTTTTTGGAGAGGTGGATGTTGGGGCTTTGATGTGGTTCGCTTAGGATAGCCTGTGTAATGTGACCTGTCCAAACTTGGATTCATGGACTCTGAGAATGAACTTTTCTTGACACGTCAAAAGGAAGCCGCGGGGGAATTGCAGGAACTATCCACCTCTGTGAAGACTCCGACACACTTAGTTCAATATACACAAACCTCAGTCAGCCTGGCTTACTTTAAACAGCTCTGTCTTCTATTGAGCATCGACTGCAGCAAAACTTTCATTTTTTGCGAAAGGGACAGACATAATCCTAGCTAACAATTTTAGGTTGTTAGAACGTTCCCCTAATGTTTCCATTAAGTAACAAAAATGTTCTAGGAACATTCAAAACATTTTTATAGACATTGTATTAACATTTTATTAAAAAACTTTAAACTTTAATTCTGTACATTTTTTAAAACATTCTACTAACAACTTAAGAATGTTTTTGAGATAAATGATATATAAGATTAAAAACATTTAACTAACGTTACTGCAAATATATTTTTGATTATTCTGGAAGAGCTTTTGAAAAAGAACTTTGAGAGAATGTTAACCAATGTTCTGAGAATGTTCCCTGTTACCTGGCATTCTGAATCTCCAATACCAAAATATGAACCCACACCACTTTGTGAGTTTACAAACTCTCAAACTAAACAGTTTAAGGCACAATTTATATCTTTTGCCTGTGTTACAGGATGGTGTTCTCAGGTGCTTGCGTTTAAATCCCAACTGCAGCTTACATCAGTTACTCCTGCCGCTCTAGAGAGGCTAAATGAAACCTAGTGCCTCATTCACTCCAGGAAACAAGTGTGGTGGCATTCTTACACAGCACAACTGAAGGGTGGGTGAAAGATAAAACCAAACACTGAGACAGCACAGTAATGAATTCAGGGTCTTCTTAAGGGTCCCAAACTAAAGTTTTCCCAATCAGCTGCAGGCAGGAGCAAAGAGGTCTTATCGCTCTGATTGCAGTAAACTTTACAGTGAGACGCCTGTAATAACTGCCACATTGTTTGGCTGTGCTGACTGAGGGGATATGCAGAAAAAATGATAAAAAGCGGTAAAATGTCCTAACAGGGGGAAAAATCCGAAAAACAAACTTAAATCTTCAAACGCAAGATCTAGAGATCTGGTTTGTTGCCGTACACAAAGCCATATTGTAAACGGAGCCAGAAACTGTACTGTACAATTTGAATGGCTGTAACACTAAACACTACAGTTTAGACTTAAAACACCACAGTTGACAATGACAAAGACAATAATAGCAAATGCAATGCAATACTTAATCCTCATTAACGGCTTTAACATGTACATTTATGCATTGGAAGACACATACATACATACATACATAAATACAAACATACATACATAAAATTTATACGTTGTAAATGCTTCAAATGAAAAAAGTAAAATGACTTGTGTTTGGCATCCTCCAATTTAAATACAAAGTATATCAGTGCATTCCTGTCATTCCTTTTTTATGCTGTTTCTGTAGTCAAACTAAACAGCATTTCTGAAAAATCACATTAGTCACATTTCTGGGAAGTGTATGTCTATTTTGTGATACAACACACAGGTTTAATAATATCTGCCTACTAAGTTCCCTACAACAGTAAAATGCAATACAAAAATATAAAGTGAAAATAAGGCTTAATTTTACGATGACTAATTATTTTTGCATGGGGTCTCTGGGACATTGACATGGCCATTAACAACATATCGAATGTCTCATAGAGTTTTAAAGGGCTCAGCCATTCTTCGACACCCACTTTTTGTATACTCAGCCTTATTTATGACCACACACTCTGGCTGTTGAACAATGTTAGCATTGTGGCACTTATTCACTTCTCCCTCCCCTCAGGATGTGGCATTTGAGCCTCACGAACAGATTTGTTTGAAAGTTTCTTTCTTATTTATTTATATCTGCTTTTTTTATGCATTTTTCAGCACAGGGTGTTTATTTTGTGGTTGGAAAATCTCATTCTATCCCAGGAAAGTTGTAGCTATTGTGATGCTAATTTTTGTCTGAAACACTCATGCTCGTCAAAATGCCACTGGAGTTGTGTTCTGCCAGCTGTGTGAGTGGGCAAAACAGAGACCTAGATGCTTAAGAACTGCTAACGGCTAAAATGTGTTCTGACATCCTCATTTTAGGATTTTATGCCAGAATTTTTACATTTTCTTAAAATGTCCAAAATCTGACTTAGTGTTTTAATGTGCTAAATACAGTTGTCCAACATTCTGTGTATGGACAAGTTTTCATTAATCATGCATTGTTTTGACCCTCCTCTATAGATTTCACTATCTTGCCTGCAACCCATGCAGCTCACTGACCAATAAGATAACGCTTTTATCATGAATATTAATGTAGCTAAAACCATTTCCCCCATTCCTAGATAAAGATACCTTTACTTTAAATGTCTGTCACTTGCAAAAATAATGACTGATTTTCCAAACTATGAGTGGCTCTAAATGTACTGGCTTATAATCAAATAAAATGTATAAAATTTGGAGCGAAAATGCAAAAATACCAGGAAATCATAAATGAAGCCAGTATTGTTGTAGCTTTGAATGCATGAAGAGTTAGCCAGTATATTTTGGCTTACAAAATCTGTAAATGATTCCTTTATGTCTTATCTGTCTCTCTAATAGCTCTTGTTCCTTGTTAAGCTGGAAGGTTTTGGCACAAGTGGCTCCTTTTCAACACCTCTACACTTTCGGTTGAGTCCCAAATGAACCTTACAGTGTTTCAGTTGGCTGTTGATGTCAGGTATGTGTATTTGAACAGGCTTATGTCAGGGCAACACCAGTGGAAAGTTAAAGGCTGAGGTTTGTGTCCCTTTAACACAGAGATCACAACATCTTAAGGAAAGACTTAAAGGGAAGACTTTTGAAGTTTTTGGAGCCCTATAGTCAGTATTCACTTACATTGTATGTAAGAAAGCAGTGTGGTTGTTCCATTGTGCGTGTGTTTCATTGAAAAATAGGTATGGTTATTTATTTATTTAATATTATTCATCTACCTCATTTAAGAACAGTTCCTCAGTACAATTTCCTCACAGACTAGAAGTGGTCTTGGCTTTTGATCCATCATTGCATGCTCTCCTCACAGTATGCAACCTTTCAGCTCTCCTAGAACATGAAACCTTTCTTTGGCAGCGCATTTAGGAAATGTTACTCATTTTCAAAGTAGGAACTTTATCAAAGTGCATGAAAAGGTTACAAATGTCACAGCAGGTTAGTCAATCATAGATTCTGAAAACAAAAATAGGTCCCAGGCGTACGGCTTCGGCCAAACGTGGCCAAGAAATGTCATGATGGGTGGTGGGTGGGAACCTCGTGCTGTGTTTATAACTCATTCTGAATCTGCTCTGCATGGTCATGCCTTGTTCTGCTATAATGTGCTACTGGTGTAGATGGACGATGCAGAAGACATATGGCATGTTTTGGAAGGGAGGACGTCGCCAGCTGTCTGAATGGGTGGAGTGTGCAGTATGTGCGGTGTGCTTGCTGCTGTAGACATGGGCGTCCCTGAATCCCGTAGACAGTTTCTCATAGACTTGAGAATCTAAAAACCAAGCTGTCATTAATGATCGGAAACAGGTTTGTAGATCAGAACCAACACACTGAATGAATATTTCCACTGCTGCAGCTGTTGAGCTCCCTTACGTTTTGCCAAACAAAAAATATGCAATTCATTAAATCTTTTCATGTTATAAACCTGTTCTCATTACAAAACAAACATATATACAGACTCTATATATACAGTATACTGTAAGCGGAGAGGATGAGTTTACTGAATGGCTTCGTGTGAGGTCTGAGCATGCCCAGATTGTGTGTGCGCAATGTCGGAGTGTGAATGGAGTCAGGTTCACTACTGCTGTCTCCTGCGTGGTCAGCAAACTTTGCATGGAATGAGCGCCTGACTGCTTTGGAAAAGGGAATCTCCGCTTGCACTCTTTCATCTTACTGTTATGCTGGTCTACAGTAAGCCTGTTGTCATGCCAAGGTTATGCCAAGCAGGTGTGTTAAACTAAAGCTCTATTGTCACATTTTTACACCACTAGCAAAATGGAATCGCTAAGTGGGTTGGGGGGGGGAACGTATGGCCAGACTGACTTCAGCACGCTAACTGTACACCTACTCTAGTATTTGCTGCTTGGCATTTGCTGAAAGGCATGCTGGGAATATGTGACATGGCAAGGCTCTGATCACTGTCCAGCAATGCCCACTTAATACCGCTGTCATTGACTTGGACTGGGGTTATGTAAGAAGATGGGTAGGAATAAGTCATAGATTCAAAGCAAGTGCTTAAACACACACACAAACCCACACAGTTGAAGACTTTGGGGCCTTTATTGCCAGCTGCCATCATAACACACATTCCAGCAGCCTGTTCTGTAAAACTAAAGTACAGCAGCCTGAGAAACAATACAGACACATACACGGTATGCGTTGCTGTATGTTATACCAGTGTTTAGTGTTCCACCAGATTAAACTGCATTTTCAAACAATTCAGGACTTGGATCATTATATTACACAGTCGAAAGCAAGTCCGCTTCTGTAATTTTCAAAACAATCCTTTTTAACAAGTTTTAATTTTGGCCCTTGGTTAACCTCAATCACCTAATCTGCAGTTATGAGAAAATAAGAGTAACACATTCACACTGCATGACTGCATATTGTTTTTGTCTGGATTGTGAGACAGAAAAAGTGTATTTTCTTAAAGGTACAGTATGTATTTTTGTCAGTGTTTAAAAACTCTATATTCCAGCTTAACTTACAGAGACAACTTTAAAAATGATGCATATTATACTCATATTATGACTCATATTCCATTTGTAGGTTGATAACCCAGAAGAAAGTGTTGTTTGTTTGTCTAATTTAGCAACACATTAACTCAACAAATGGCATGAGTTTGAAGTGGGACTCTGTGTTTTAGTAGCTCACAAAGGAAGTGTTCCAGACAAGCTGTTTGAAAGCAGACTTCTTTTTACAATTCCATGTGGTACAATTTCTACGTGGTGTAGAAATGGAACCAATTTAACAAGGAATCAATATAACAATCACTATAAACAATCAGGGCAGACAATAAGTGAAACCTTGTATATGGAAGATATACTGTATGTGGGACAGTTACAGCACAGTCTTATAACGTGTTGGATATGGATATGGGTGTGTTTGTGTGTGAGAGAGAGAGAGAGGCTTAAATAGAGATAAAGATAGAAGGTAAGTGAGAGTGCAAGAGTTTCATGCTTGTGAAAGAGATAAAGACACACCATGCAAGAACATATGGGGGTGTGAAGAGAGTCTTTACAAATCCTAGAGCTCTTATCACAAGACCATGGGTGGGAATACAGAAACTTTATCTCACCTTAACCTTGACTGTGCATGGGAGGGCATGTCTTTCTCTACAGTATATCACAAATACCTCCTTCTATATTATTATTAACACTATATTATCCACATTACAGATACTTCATTGATTTGAACACATAATTTATCCTTGCATGAAACCTCTGCACCAATAAATCAATGCAACCATACACACTCCAGTCCTTACACACCCATACATACACTACAGTTTATAACACATCCCAATACACACATATCCTAATGAATACAAATCCCAATCCATACACATCCCAATTCTTACATATCACAATCAGACACACACAAATCCCAGTTCTCACATATCCCAATTCATACATATTCCAATCTGCACGTATTCAATCTTCTCACATGCCTAAATTTGTACACAAACATTCTCTTTCTCTCTCTTGGCCCTCTGTTTTTATCTATCTCTCTTCATCTTAGTTATTTGATAGGCCTCCCCCAGATATATAAATAGAGAGTGAGTATATTTATCGATATATATGTTACATAAACAGGTCTCCTGCTTTTCTTGCTTGTGTAATATTGACATTTCTTTGCTAAGCCCTTTATTTTTAGACTGAGCCACCAATGCTGGTTCTGTTATAAATCATTGCATGCATCTGCTGATCTGAGATTTATGAGGTGTTGGTGTCTGTTTTTACAGCTCAGTGCTGTTTGCTGTCCGACTTGTATCGGTGTCTGAGTTGTGATGCCTGACGCTGGGCTGAATGATCTGTAAGATTACTGCTATAGAGAGCAACTTTCCCGTGGAAGGAGATAAAGCCGGTGTAGACATGTACTGTAGAGTCTGTGGGTGTGTTTTCTGCTGTGAAAAAGCTCTTTAACGGTCAGAAGGGTCAAGAACATTAGCATGTACACACATGCTTTTGGATGCCGGCCCACATGCGAGTTCATCTGGGGGCAGATGGTACGAGTGAGCCCTTGATCAGATTTATGATTTGCATAAACGCACAGTTTGGATGCTAATGGAGGTTGAGCGAGGGTCAGTGTTTCAGCTTTAATGCTAAGACACAGGTGGTTGGTTAAAAAGCATGTTTGCATATGTATGCTTGTTGCTTGGAGTTGAATGAGTGTCAGGTGTGTTTTTGCTTCAAATTGTTATATTTTAACATTGAAATTCCGGTTACAACAATAGGCTCTATACATAAAAAGCTTTTAAAAAGAAGCAAACAAAGATGAAATCATGTTAAAATGTTTTTTAACACAGTTTTAATGTAACCTGTTTATAAGAAATATATATTATTGAAATCAGCCCTAGAATATAAAAGTGTTCATATTTGAAGAAACAACTTGAAGCCAGTTCACACTGTTTTTATAATGGAGATATTGAGATATTAGCCCATCGTATTAAAATGTTCTTAACAGTAAACTGTTTACTACATTTATGCACAAAACACAGCAGGCAAAGGTAGTCTAGCACTTTATAAAGCTATTTCTAGAAGCAGATCTAAAACTCAATTATGGATCAGTTCTTGACTCAAGTTCTCAAACGTCGCTCATGCAACATCAATGTAACGGTTCTGGCAGATGTGTTTATAGGTGTGTTTTTCTATAAGGCTCAGGTGAATGCCAAAGGGCTCAATGTTTGGCTTGTCTGCATGCTCCAGATAGCCCCTGGTGGTAGGTATCGTAACCACACCAACCCAACACAAAAAGTTATATTTTTCTTCATTGATGGCCATCTATTTATATTCAACAAATATTAATTTTAAGCAACATAAATTGTTGATATGTATTTCCTTTTTTTTCTAACAATTTGTTTTAGAAGGCTTCCAAATTCATGAATGAACGTATTTTCCTCTGTTGCCTTTAATAGCACAGCTCAGGATTGCTGCAAGTGAGGGGCCAATTATCCAATCAGCCAATTATGTCAAGTCATGACATCATTATCCCACAGCTTTAGGGTAATTGGTCACATGACATTAATGGCTTAGGTGATTGGCTCAACACCAGGATGTGAAATTGATTGCCCGTAAGACAAGATGGCAAATGGGGTACTTCAGATCAGCCAATGAGATGAATAAGAATGCTATCAAATAGCTTAATAGCAAATCTGCAGGTATTATAGTGACTTTGGTGAATGCTGAGGCAGCAGCTTGAGATAAGATGGAGATTATTGTCTGGAGTCTCTCTAATTAGGCTTGTGTGATAAGAAACAGATGTCTTTATTAATAAATTGATGATGTGGTTTGTGTTGCCTCAAATGATTGCCTTCCAGAACTGCAACAAAAACATGAAAGCATTCCTGTTAGTTCCTATGTGGCACTCCAACCTCTAACACACACATGCACATAACACAGATGTGTTCAACTGGATAGATCTGACAGACATCTACAGATCTTACATCTTGCATGTTTTCCTCAAGCTGCTTAACCAATAATGCTTCAGAACATTTAAAGAATGTATAAAAACATTGTGGGTTAGATTCCCAGAGAACACACATACTGATAAAAATGTACTTTGGATGCATTGTAAGTTCCATTTGGATATAAGCTTTTGCCAAATGCATACATGTAAACATGGTATTGTATAGTTATACTTTATTATAATTTTTTTTCAATTGCAAAAATTAGACTGTTTTTAAACAGTCCCTAGATGGCTAGATAGCCCCGCCTCCAAAATTATGCCATTGGTTGCTATGACAGGCTGATCTGGATATAACTTACTGATAGCATCCTAACACATATGATAAACGCTGCCCTTCTTCAACCCCTTATATTCTGTATTTACTGCATGACTCGAGAAGTAACAGCAATGTTTAAAGCTGTAATATTTAGTTAAGCAATGAGAAATGGATCATTCCTAACCTTGATACTTCCAGATGTCTTCTGTCTTTTGTTTGGGCCTGTTTACATGTCAGAAGTATTTAGTTTCTTTCCAATCACAAGCTAATTAAATTGCACTTCCTTTTCCCTGCAGCTATCCAGTCAGATGTTTAGAACAGAACAGTCGCTGCCTCAGGCGGACTGAATGCTTACTGTTTCTGTGACTGTTCATTCCTTCGAGTCCTTCGATCAGTTTTTCTGTTTTCCTCAGTTACGCCACATGTCTGGAAAAGTAAAATTTCTTTCTTTCTTTATTTCTTGCTTTCATTCTTAACACCACAAATACTTATGTTCAGCTTAAATTTACTCTAAATATTAGACTGGGCTGAAAAGTGGATTTGAAAAATAAAGATAAAGTAGTAAAATCCATCAGTCTTTTTGCTATATTAAAGAGAGAAAGATAAAGCTACCCAGGCCTTTCTAAATTCGGGGGTTAAAAGGGTATTTGACACCCTGTACACAATGAGAGGAAGTGGAGTTTGTTTTTGCACCTTCCCTCAGGCCAGAATCAAACTACATAAATATACATGGAAGCGGTGCCCTCTGAGGTCTCTCTGTCTCTGGGGCCTCTTGCGGTTTCCCCCTGATGCCTGCTGGCAAACTGACAGAGGTCAGAATAATAAACGGCACGCTGATGGACCTTGACCTGAGGAACACCAAACTTCTTCAAAAAGAACGAGAGAGTGAGGACAAACCGGTAAAATGTGGAGTTAACATGGTGATTACATCAAAGATAAAGCAAAAAAATCAAGATTTCTAAAGGAGAATCAAAGGATAGAGGAGCAAAAAATCCACCAGGAAAAAATGGGGCTTGAAAAATGGAGAGAATAAATGAAAGGGAAACTCAATTCCAAGCCCACAGGTAATTGGCCAGTGAAGCAAGGACTGGAAAGAAAAGACGAGTGTGAAAGTGAAGGAGACAGGCAGAGTGTCACGCACAAGTTACCTGCCAAGCTTAGGGGAGTGAACAGTTTAGGTGGCAAATGAGTCCAGTCTGACTGACTTATGTGTTGTTGTAGACTTTTAATTCTTTATTACTGCAAGAGGTATTTGAGACAGTCCTTTTAAATTACCACTATTTACAGTGACTGTAGAATACTATACAGATACCAAAACACACAAAAATAATCTGAAAAAACATGGAGCAGTTAGTGTGAATGCTTGCAACACGTTGAGCTGTGGTGCTCATGTGGGGTACTCAAGTTCAAGCCTGGCTAGGGTAAAATTTTCAGGCCCAATCCCCCTCTTTCCTGTTGCCTATTTCTGCACTTTCCTAGCTAATAAAAGCAAAACTTTTTGCATTTTTAAATACATATACCATTAAAATATACCATTAATCCAAAGTGTGCAATTGTAAATCTTTATCCTTCAGTGTTCTGCATCCAAACGTTCAGTTTTGGCAAAAGACCTATATCCATTTCATCACTGGTGACTGGTTTTGGCGCAGTATAAGATTTGTGGCATACATTTAGTATGAAAATAGATTTAGAGAGTTCAAAACAACTATGGATTAATATGGCTTGCAGTGATGGTTGACACTGTTTGGCTGAAGTGTGTGGCTTTATGGGAGTCCCTATTAACAGCTGGCTCAACACCCTTCAATCACGATCAACCAACATCACTGGCGTGCAGAAAACAGTGTTTAACTGGAGCTATTATTGCCATAGAGAATGGCTGAGAGAGTGCTGATAGCTGCACTGAGGGACAGCTTCCAGTCAATTTGGAAGACAGAGAGAGCGAGAGAGAGAGAGAGAGAGAGAGAGAGAGAGAGAGAGAATGTTAGCATAGTTGTGGCTCCAGCTGGTGTGTTTTATCTGAGTAATTAGCTGTAATCAGTTCTCTCGACTCTCTGGGTGTTCCACAGCCCTGCTTTCACACGCTGAGACACACACACATCAAACAAACAACCAAAGCCAGTCTAACATGCAACAACCTCACAAATCACAAGTGTCTTTATTTGACCACACGCTTCTTTTAAAAAATACTTTAATTACATGCAATGACACCCAAAACAAGTGAACTATTTTTATGTATATATATACAATGACTAAGTTTGTATATTATGGTATCATAAGAAAAAATCTGAAATTTTATAAATTATAGTTTTTAATTAATTTAAAATAAGAATTTAATGCTGAAACGCAGTGTCGCTCCATTTTGCTTTTAATTTCTTTCACAGCTGATAAAGTTCTTCCTCTCTGAGGAAGTGCTTGTTTGCATTTTCTGGTCTTAATAGAAAATTGTGTTTGAGTTGGTTCTCTCTCTCTCACTCTCGCTTTCTCATAAAGGAGTTTGAATGTGTGTGTGTGTGTGTGTGTGTGTCCGTGTGTTAAAGAGAGTGTCTCCTCATATGTTTGGCACATGTTGGCTCCTTCAGTCTTCCTGTAATTGCTGGTATCCCTCTGTACTGACCCACACACACACACACACACACACACACACACACACACACACGGTACACCACAATTGAGTGGAAGGGTTAAACTGCATTAGAGCATGAAGAAGCAGTTTAACTGCCATATTCCCACAACTGTAACAGCTGTAGCAGACACACACAACCCCTGCAGAAACATTTATCCAATTCAGCAAAGTTACAAATAGGAAAATGACACAGATACTGTGGAATTCCAGCTATTTGTGGGAAACAGGAATTAATGGGACATTTTGTAACATCATATTTGATCTAAACAAACATTTTCACCATTTACAAAGACTTTCCTAATGATTTCACTTTAAATAAGCATATTGCACTGGATTTGTCTTCAGTTTCACTTGGCTGTGTGTTTTTTAGAAGCCAGTAATGAGGTCCAGTAATATATGTATGTATGTATGTACGTCTAACAGCTTTATGTTCTGACGGTGGATAACAAGATAAAAATGTAAAATGACTCTGCATATAGAATCACATTGTTATCTTTTGTATATATTTTTAGGCTATTGCTATAAATATTTCATATGTGTAGTCACAGTATTTGAAAAGTTACCATTACTAATGTGGTTATTCAGATTGATATTTCCAGATAATATCTTCTGCGCAAATAAAACAGAAATGTAATGCAGAAGGCAGGTTCTTATGCTTTCAAAGCTAGCTTGCTATTGCTAGCTGTTACAAAATTACCTTTCCTGCCTTTAATGTTAATATATAAGAAGTTAAAGTGTTACAGATACATTTGATACATATGTGTTATTTATAAGTAATTTAATAGCACATCACTTCAATTGTGATAGAAGTTTTGCACAATTAAAGTGCTTCCACTTCAGGGGTAAAACATGCTACATTCACAGACTGTGTTAAGTGAGCTACTGTCTGTTTAATGTATGTCTCCTCTCTTCCCCCAAACCCCTGTGCATCTGTGTGTTTGTGAATCGGCCATGACTCACATGTCAGGGGCCCGGGGTCTGTCCGCTGCCAGCTCTGCATATTTTCAGAGCCAAAATCTGAAAATGTCTTTGAGACTCAGCCCACCCCTGGTGTGTGTGTGTGTATGTGTGAGTGATAGCATTTCCCAGTATGGTTTAAATAGACATAGAAGACAAGCCAAAGCGGACAGCTGAACAACAGAATAACTGTGAAAAGGTGAGGCACTGTAGCCGATGACTAAGAGCAGTTTTGAACTTATAACAAATAAGATGCATTACTTCTGTCATGCCAACTTAAACCATTAGCTTTCATTTTCCCCATCAATTCCATCAAATACGAATATACTCCGATGAGTAAAACCATCTGAAGGTCTCGCAGGTGATTCATGGGAAATAATATGAACCAATCGTCTGTTACAGCTTTGGTAATCACCTCTAAACATTCTTTTTAATGATTGCCAGCACAAAAAAATCATTTCATAACTCGTTTAAATGAAGTGCAGGTGCAGAATTTGCCTCGAAAAGCGCTAGTTCTGTTTTGATGTTCTGTGGTCAGTTTTCATTTAAACTCACATCAAATTCCCCCACAGCGCACACATGGGCCGTGCGTCTGTTTCCACAGACAGGCACGGTTACCTCTTACATTCTGTTTTGATGGAAAACTGGTACTCTTTATTTCTTCTAACCCTCACTTATTCAACCTCTTCCTTTTCTTCTTGCCCTCTACCCTCCCTCACGCTTCCTCTGGTTTGATGTCGGGCGCCCAACATTCCCGGCATTAAGACAGGATGCCCCACATCCTGCATAAAGAACAGAAGAAGGGGCTGATAGAGCAACTCGGCATCTGCTTGTTTGAGCTGGGAAAGCTCAGCTAATGGGCTGAAGTCTTCCTGCATCAAATCCAACATCCATCATGCAGAGTATTGATGATAAACACATTGAAATGTTTCATTATAGCTAACTATAAAAAGTGGAAATTTTAGGGTTGTTGCCAGTTGTGACCATTTCTGAATGGTCTGATCTTTAAAATGACTTTTGTTGGTAAAGTCATATCTAATAATATTTTTGACCTACCAGTTAATTTGGTTGTTACAATTGGAGCACGTGTTTTGTGTAAATTATAAATTAAAATTATGATTTAAACATGGGCAGACAGTGCATGTCTTTGTTTATTTGAAGGTGCGTTATTGCCTTTCAGTAAAGCCTGTGATAATAACAGTTACAGTATGTGTGTGGATTTCTGAATTTACTCAATTTCTTTTATACTTCAGCTAAGCCCAGCCAAGCAGTGTGTATGGGGTTATTTAGGTGTGTGTGTGTGTGTGTGTGTGTGTGTGTGTGTGTGTGTGTGTGCAGTTTGAGAGGATATGAAGAAGCACTGAGAGAGATAAAGAGTCTGGTATAGTCCAGTCTATTGCAGCAACACTGCTCTGATAAACAGATGCAGAGCAGGAATTTAGACCTGCAGTCACTTTGTATGCATCTGTATTCTTCAAACTCTTTTATTTCACACTATGATCTGCACCTTCTCAGTGTGACGGGCATCAGTCATGAAAATCTGCTTTACTCCTTTCATCTCGTCCCTTCTTCTTTCACCTCACTGGTGTCTGAGACAGGCTGGCTGGAGCTGTTTCTGCTGTTTTTGTGTGGCAGGAGTCATCACTGGAGGTGATGAGAGGAAAAGCACCAGCCAATGTTTCTCTCTTTTATACTGTCATAGTTAAATCAGTCATTCTTACACATACTGTATTGTATGTTTGGACATTGATTAACTTTAAATACTTTAAAAGTCCCTATATATGTTTTTATGAAAAACCACATTATAAAAATTAAGTTTGTCCATATGTTGTTATATATGCATTTCACATACCATATACAGTAAATATAATGATGTGACTCTGCAGAGGACAAGTGGATTCAGAGAATGGATATCTAAATACAATGCTAAAATATAAATATGATAATATTAAACGATAATAATCGTTCTGTATACACGTGAATACACAAGTACATAGGCTTTTATGAGAAGCTTTCCTGAATGATTTACATCAGAAATGTTGACTACAAAGATCCATTTGTGCAGATCTAAATCTAATTTTTACACATATTTTTATAGTTGTTTGGGACGCTGCCTTTTTTGGAACTAAAAATGTTAGAAACAGTGAACAAATCGTGCAGATCAAACACATTTGGAAGTTACTTAAAAGGCGTACAGTTGGTCTCTGAGGGTTAAATTATCTTTCTCAACTTCTCTCCAGTCTTTCTTAACTCCTTAAATTTAGTCTCCATCATTCACTTGCTCTGTTTAGTAGATTTTGCCCTCTCAAAGTAATTCTCAGCTATAAAACTCTCTATGATGTGCTGGACTGGAAGCTGCTCACTGGACTGCCAACTGTGTCTGAAACCCAGAAATCACCACTTGGCAAATTTTCCATCGTAATGTTGCAAAGGAAGCAATAATGTTTTTTCTTTGAAGATCTGCCATACAAGACTTGGACAAGGGCTGTTTGGTACAGTAGGGCACAGAGCTGCCTGAATTCACAAACACACATAAACATGCACACATACACACAGCGGGTGTATAAAGATCTCTCAGTACTGTACAAACAGTCAATCAGACAGACAGTGATTGTAAATTTGTGCCTGAGGTTTTCAGACAATCCGGCAGTATTCACATGTCCAGAGGATGGGAAAAAATCATAATATATTTTCCTTGCCTCAAACACATGTTGAAATATGCATTCGGTACTTTGGGTTGTGCCACATTCCAAGTTTTTGAATGAAAGTTTTTCATTTTTGTTACAAGTCCCATTATAATCTACTATTCAATGACCATTTGATGTGGTGTGATACCAGAAAGATGGGATGTGATTTTACAGTACTACACTACTGTTATATTGTGTTATGAAATGTCATTTCTTCGAGCATGTTTGTTGTTTTAAGTTACCTATAGCAAACCATTACATACAGAAAACAAAAACATGTTTTTGTGTATATAATGAACTATAATTATTTGTAATTATGCTTAACCAACTTGTATTTTGATCATTTGAAGTCTCTTTTGTGCACATTGCTTACTGTCCTCACAATGAACGTTTGTCTTGTAAAGATTTGTGAAAGTCAGGGAGCAGAAGTGTTCAGTTTGTGACATCTGGCCACCAGCCATGGCCTGTTATGACTAATGTATCTGTGTTTATGTGTGTATGTGTGTATGTGGGGGGGTGGGGTTGGGTGGGGGGTATTGGTCCAATTTAACTTTATGCCATGCCAAAGAAGTGGGTTGGTGTACATTAATTCTCTCTACTTCTGTCCAACACACACACACATAACCTGCACTGAGAGAACACATTACAACAACACCTGTACAAACACAGAGGTAAAGCCAAACTGGCATTACTGCTGTTAGAGAGAGAGAGAGAAAGAGAGACTGAGACTAACTCACACACTCTATGTCAATTTGTACTGTATTCATTCAACAACTAATTTAGAATGTTTGACAAATTCAGGACTTATAAACACACACACACACACACACACAAACAACAAAGTTTAATTTCACTGCATTTAGTAACAATGCAAATAGTCAGAAAGTAACACATAAAATATTATTTGATGTGTGACAATGTAGAAAAAAACAGATAGGGCTTTATGTAAGAGATAATGTACCATTATCACACATTAAATACAAGCAAGATCATCACAACTCACTAAATGCATTATTTTCTGCCATTATGTATATATAATGTCTTATGTCAGGTAATGTTTACAAATTGTGTAAATATTTTTATCTTCAATAAAGCTCCTGCAGTATTGAGGTAAATGAAGCCATTACAGTTCCTTAATCTTTTGAGCAGAAGAGGATCATGGGTAAAGATTAATGCCAGCACTGTAACACACTGTGACAGCAGTTTGGAGGGTTCTGTGTTGTGTGTTATGATTCCCAGCATAAACACATTTAACAAGCATTTTCATATTGTTTAAACATGTCTGCCTTAATCTGAAATATTACACTGACTCTCATTTTTACTCAAGCATCCCACACGGTCCCACATGTTGTTTGAGACCGTCCACCGTCATCATTAGCTTTGAAAAATAGTAAACAACCAGCTTGGAGTTGATTCTCTTCTCAGCTTTCAGTAGAGTTAGCTGTAAACAGTTCTTTCCACATTCGCACTCTTCTGAATGGCCAGTGTATTCAATGAAAACCTTTCATAGTCTTGATTACCTGCCTTCAGATTTGTCCTATAAAATTCACTTTCCTTCTGTCAGACGGTTTTCCAATACAAGGACGTTTTTATCGTGGGAAGCTCATAAAACACACTCCAGTAAAGACAGTGTGTTAAACCGTTTACAACGAGTGTTTTTAATTAAGGGGCTTTTATTTCCAAAATGGAGATTATTGTTGTGCATTGGCAACGGTCTGCCGTATGGTCTGAATGAAGCAGTTTTGTTTTGAAATGATTGGAACGTTACATGGCTACGGCGAATGAGGCCGTTGGAACATTAAACTGGAACTAAAATGTTAGATTTTAGTGCAGTGCACTGATTTATGTTTCACTGTACTGGTTACAGTGTTGTTAAATGAATGAGATTCAAGCACAAAGACCTGTTGAATCTTTTCTCTTGTCTTTGCAGGAGATATGTCCTATCCTTATTGGACATATAGTTATACTTAATGTATACATTTCATTGTATTATATATTTAACAGATATAATATGGCTTCTGCAAATGATGCTAGACCTTTCTGTGGATATATGAAGTCAGTTGCCCCAAAGTTCACACAAGTGGTCCACCAAAGTGATTCTCAACAAGAGAGTGAGGGTAGATTTTAATTTGTTACACAATTTAGGAACTATTTAAGGAGGACTTTTTGTGTAGATAACGATTCTTCATGATGGAGTAGCAGGGATGCATATACAAAAAAATAAACAAGCATATATCCATAATATAATCCATAATAATTATACAGATGGGTTAAGTTTTGTGCATTTTGTCTTTAGTTTAAACAGAAAATTGATTGTTTTTTAATGAAAAAAAATCAAGCATTTTTAGGTGCAGCTCAGGTTTTGAACCAACTGTGTTTTTTATGAAAACATTTTATGGAGACATTTGCTAAGTGTGACGAGTATCAGGTTTACCTGGATCAACGTTTATCTCACTCTGCTTCTATGCAAGACGTGTCACAAAGACGTACACGCTAACACATCTCACAGGTCCTACCTATCAAATGATGTAAAGACTATAAACACCAAACCTGAGGTGATAAAAAGGCCACAGTCAGTTTCATTTGACCAGAGCTCTTCTGACTCAGCTCAATCAAGGCCAGAAGCAGGTCTGCCTCACCTGTCTAAACAGTGCTTCATATTAACACATAAAGACTGCACAAAAAATGCACTGCTTTAACTGTGAACCTGGGACAGGTTGTGGGGGTGAGGTGTAAGAAAACAAAAGAGGCCTCTGAGCTGAAAATCTTATCCCATTTACAGTTGCTGGTGTGTGCCAGTAGAAAAAAGTCACAGCTGAATGAAAGGTTAGAAACTGACAAGCAGAACTGACAGGAATTGTGGGTAATTACATAGGTCAGGTTGAGATGGGTGTTGAAAAGTGGCTTAATTTACCTGAATTCACCCTGCATTACATTGAATATGTCCGACGTGCTGATTTGAGATTAACCAAAAAAGAATTAAAAATAGCTATAAAAAGTCTCTAGTGTGTGTAAATGTGTATATTTATTGTTTTGCTCTGGCAATGTTAAGACTCTCTTTTATAATGCCAGTAATATTACTTGAATCTTGAGTCTTGAGAGAAAGTGGTAGAAAGGTCTGTTTGCTCTGTGATCTCTCACTCTGCTGAGTTTGGAGTATCAGGTGTTTGGTCTTGTTCACTTCTTACTGGATTCCTCACTGGCATTAACAAATATTTAGAGAGCGAGGAAGATATGTGTGCGTTCTGCATTAAACCATCTATTCAATTCAATTTTGTTTTATTTAAAGCTGCAATTCATATGCAAATTCAATACCTTTGCCTCTCTATCGCCATCTCTGTTCTAAACACAAAATTGCTTGCAAAGTACATTTTCTTAACCGGGATGACAAATTTTAATTCTAAACAACTGCTGTAAGAATAAGATACAAACTCTGCATCTACAGCACCTGGACATAAAATATAGTAGCTGGCATAAAATGTTCTGTTAACAGACATAACGTAACATAATTCAAACTGACATTTCCCGGGAAATCTGACCAGACAGCTCTAATTATAAATCATTATTATAAATGTACTCTTGCAAATTGGGGTAAAGCGGCTGTTTTGAACAATGATTTATGTAGTTGCTCTATAAATGATTTTAGTGCATTTTTAACGAAAAAAAGTTAACCAAAACTTTTCCCAAAGTTGACTCAAAGCAGCATTATTTCAGTGTAATGTTTTTAGTTACATACGTCTGTCTTTCTGTCTGACTGTCTGTCTGCCTGTCTATCTATCCGTCTGCCCATCCATATATCCATTCAGCCAGCCATCATGCAATCACTGCAAATAGTGGCAATATTAATAATTCCTAACTGTCAGTCTGTAGCTCCTCCAGCTGTATAACTATATTTAACTCAGGTGACAGAGAAGCTTTGATTGAGGTGATCTCCTGGCTTTAGGTTTTCTGTCAGGAATTGTGTTTAAGGCCAATTATTCTGCAGCACGAGCCTGTGAAATACATTCCATCTTATTCAGCTTTACTTATTTAGTTTCTCGGATGATTTATGAAAATCATGAACCGTTTTTGGATTGTACGCCCACCTGCCCTCCCGTGGAAAAGCTTTCCTGAAAAGCTTTTCACTGGAACGAATGAACATTTTATCCACTATTTCACATATCAATGAAAAAAAAAATCTTATCACAAAGCTCTGATTGTTCGTTTCATTGCTCCCTAAAACAGAAGTGTACATACACAAACAGGCAGGAAAAACTGAAAGTGTTTATTTTTTGCGGGTTAGATTCAGCCCTGTGTGTTTTGTCCCAGCAGCTCAGAGCTTGTCTGAGAGAAGCTGTTCAGAGAACTCTAGCAGGACTTTGATAAATGTGTGGAGCAAGTGCTTGTGGCGAGCTGTCAGTCACAAAGGGAAAGTTAAAACAAACCCTTTTCCATAAAACCATTTCCAGGCAGACCTGAGTGACCTTTTAGGTTTGTGGTCTCCTTTGAATTAGGAGGAAATAAACCTCACTTCCTAATGAAATTCTAGCTTATGTACTTATAAGTGATAATAAACTATTCATGAGAATTAGCATAGCTTGTACGGTTTTCACATGATGACTTTTAGACTTCAAGACAATGTCTTCAAAGGAAGAATCGATCCCATATATATATTTTATTTATTATCTTAATGGTTTTGCATTTAATAGACACTTTTATCCAAAGCAATATGATAAAACAGTGCATTCAAGGTATTGGTACATTTAATTAATATGTGTTCCCTGACAGTCAAACCCTTGACCTTTATGCTTCTCCCTATACAAATTTACAAAACCATACAATGTGACAGGAACTCCTCACCTTAAGCTGGTATGTCAACCTGGTGTTTGGTTGTATTTTCAAACATCATTTTTTAAATATATTAACAGGCTCACAAGTTGAGAACATTCTGACTGAAGTTATCTTCTTTCCATTGAATACATTTAACTTCACTAATTTCCATAAGCCATTTAAGCATTTCCATGGTTGCTCCATTAATTAAATTTAAAATTTCCCATGAGCCACTGCATCATAGACAGTGTCTATGGGAGCGCTCTGTACACACTGTCCCACTAGAGGAATTAAACAAGAGAGGCTGCAGGGTATTGGGTTACTACTGTGAGGCAGCTGGTCCTGGGTGGGGGGCAGCTTGTGGTCTGGTTTGATTCTTTTTGAAAGTGGATAGTGGGTGATGAACTCAGAGTAGATAAGCTGGGCTGTGCTGTAATGGTGAACAGCCGAGCAAGGGTTAGTATGGCTTGGTCAACATCTATTTAACAGAAAGCAAACCATAAGAGAGCACAGCAGATGAATATCTGGGGTTAATGAAGTGTCTTAGAGTCACTAGGGGTTTAAGTGAGTGGTTGGTGAAGAGCTCTGAGTTAGTGGTTAGGTGGGTAAAGTAGCAGTCAGATGGTGGTTCATATCTCAGTCAAGTTTTAACTACCACTGGACCAAAGTCAACTGTTGTTGTCTTTTGACAAACATGCACTTTATGAAATTAGCTGCAGATGTATGTTAGCGAATTAAAGGTCAAAATGTGTTTGTCTGAAATACAAGAATTACAGTAGAATTATTATTGTCATAGTCAAATAGTTAGATAGTTACCCCTCATGGCTCCTTAATTGTGAAGCTTAATAGTTTATCCTTAAATATGGCCCACAAATCACTTTCAGTTTTCAAATCAAATGAGTGTTCACTTTCTGTTTTTGGCTCTGCATTGTATGTATATACATATACACATACATACATACGTACATATAAATACATGTATATGCATATACATATGCGCCTACATATATAACCAAGCTGTGCCACCAGTACTCTTGTGGTAACTGTTGAACTGTTACCACATTCACTATAATACTCATGTTGCCATGTATCAGCATGCTGTGATTGTATTTAAAAACTGACTGTTAGACTAAAGCCAGCTCACAATGTTTCTGGTCGCTAACTCTGATCTGCAAGGAGTGAAATGCAGTTCTTAAGGGATGCCAACAGTCCAGCTGCAGCAGTTTTGAGGGAAAGATGAGCAGTTCCCAAAAGTTTATCAATGTATCATCGTATAACTGTGCCAATATCTGTATGTAGTTAAAATTGATGGTCGCAAAAACATTCAGATTTGTTGAAACTGGCTCACAGTTGAATACACCACCTGGCTTGTGGCCCCCAGGTAAATTGGGTTCGAGACCTCTGTGGTGGAAGATGTTTTCAGGTGTTTCACCACATGAACTAGCAGAGCATGACCTCCTTCCTTGAGGGTGAAGATGTATCTCGGAAGAGCAACGACAGCATGCTGATTGGTTCTTTTCATCAATCTCGCGCTATTGGTTTCTGCCTAACCTCAGACCACAAATCATTCCTTTGGATGACAGAACTCAATCCCTCTGTACAGTATTTGGTCTGGCCACACAGTGAATGTGGAAAATAGCTCTGAGGTGCAGTCTGCTTGGCTTTGCTTGGCTGCTGCACTCCTGTTTTTTTTGGACACCAACGTTAAAAGATGAGTAGTCTAAGTCAGGGGCAACAGAAGACCCAGAAGCCTTTGAGGATCCGACAAGGTTCTATAGCCCATGTGTGGAACGTATAAACAGCTTCTCCAGTGTTTACACTTTCCCAGCATGCACCTCTCTCTCCCACAGACGGCTCTGATCCAGACAGGAAGACGAAAAGAAAGGAAAAATAAGAAAGGAGAGACACAGGACATTCCAAAAACCTGAAACTGAAGTTCCTGTTATACAGAGAACGCAAGAGGAACTTTGTGTGAGACAGTCAGATAGTTTGTGGACACATTTGGCAAGGCTGCTATATAAGGGCCTTCTCAGATTATATGACATTGGCTAACCATCTAGAGTGGAGATGGAAAATATGGAACCAATATTGCTCAGATCAACAAATCAAGTGAAATGAATGGATTTCCAGCTGCTGTACATATATGCTCGCTGGTCCAAATATTGTATGTCTTTCCAACAATTTACAGAATGTTTTAATAATCAATAGATAAGAGCACGACTAATCTGACCATGCTGCTCATTCTCTATCAAAAATTTATTACATCATTCTATAGAAATTCATTTTATATAACAAAGTATTTTATGTATAGCGTTACCTCACAATTATATTTCTAGACCTACACATACAACATTTTTCACCTCCAACATACTCAAACACACTCACCTTGTGCTGCCAAAAACTGTTTTAAAGGTAAATACACCATCTGACAAATTAAATATGATAAAACAGTAACACATATAGTTTAACCAGTCTCCACATAAATTGCTGAGATCTCTGTTATTCCAAATGTCTCTTTGTTCATTTGAGTCAACTAAGTATGTCATTTTTGTGACATCTGTGACAGTTGTGTATTAAAATGGCTGTGTGCTGGAGTCTATATGGCAGTGGGTGTTTTTGACTGACAGAATGGAGTGCAATGATGATTCTGCAGACCACACAAACTGACACTTTAGAGCTGTTTGGATTGTAGCAACAGTAGAAACCTGTGATAAACAGAACCCTGTCAGGGACCGGACTAGACTAGAGTCTCCGGCGCGGGCGGCGAACGCGCAAACACCACGCCACCGGAGAGAGGGAGGGGGCGGAACCCAAGGACGAAGCGCTTTGTTGCTGTCGGGGGTAGCTTTTATTACTTTTAAAAAAGCACACAAAACTTAGGATACAGAGGAAAACAAACACTTTAAAAATGAAAAACAAAACCACCGGGAAATCTCCCTGAACTGGCCAGAGAAAACAAAAGATCCAGACTAAACGATAAATCAGAAAATGACAGGAGACAAGACTAGACAAGATAACTTACTACTACGAAAACTCGAATTTGGGCACGACAGACAAGAAGCTCGGCGGACCCGGAAATATCCGTGAAAACACACGTAGCAAAAATACACATTGCAAAACACAACACAATGACGCCGCGTTGATCCGAAGATCAGCGCGGCTTAAATAA
>JAZGTK010001767.1:17195-36354 GCA_036877625.1 Ambastaia sidthimunki | reverse complement strand
AATGAATGCACTCACTCACTCTCTAAATATCTTTCATCTCAACATACCCCCTCCCTCTTCCTCTTTCATTCTCCACCTTTTTATGCGTATCATATTTCTTAGCAATATTAAACTCCAATGACACCCATAGACAGTGTGAGCTAGTGCATTATGGAAAGTGCAATCCTTGTGCTTTAGTCTGCTTGTGTATGAGTGTGTATGTGTGTGTGTGTGTGTGTGTGTGTGTGTGTGTGTGTGTGTATGTGTGTGTGTGTGTGTGTGTATGAGTGTGTGTGTGTATGAGTGTCTGGTGTGTGTGTGTGTTAGAAAGAATTATGGAGGGGCAACTTGTGAGTCTGCACAGAAAATGGATGCTCTTTGTTAGACCGTCATAATTTCTGTTTGTATAATTGATCCAAGAGTGTGAGAACTTACAAGCAGAAGGGAGAGAAATAAAAGAGAAAGTGCTGAGAAAGAGAAAGGGGGGAGTGAATGTCTAAACGTCTAAATAGGAAGGGATAATGATTTCTCATCTCCTCCATCAGATCTTCTCTCCAGTGTTAGAGGATCTCAGTTTAACACACTGGTTATTCAATCTGATTCAATCTGATTTGTACTGAATAAGATAAATGTCAATGGATAATGCTGTCCATGACGATGCTTCCCTTAAATGTGCACAAAGCTGTTTCAAAATGTTTCAAGTTTTGGAGACATAAAGAAGTTTAAAGGGTTTCAGGTGGAGCTGTGGCTCAGTGGGTAGCGCATGTGCTGCCATCATAAAATAGCAAACTGTGCTCACAGGATGTATGTTTGAAACCGGTTTCTGTTAAGACCTGATTCCAGTTCTTCGTTCTCTGCACTGTCTTGTACATTAAAGCCCAAAAAGCCATAAATATAACAACAAGGGTCTATTTACACAACTTGGGTGAAAGAATGAGTCAGGAACAGATTCTCCTTGTTTAGCAGTAAAATTAAGCAAAATGAAATGTAATTGTCATTTAATCACTGGTGCCTAAACAAAAAAAGTCTGCAGTTATCCTAAAATTTAGGCTATAATTTAATTGAATCATTGAATAGAATTGCTATCGTGTTTTTCTGCTATGCAAACTCACAGATTCAACAGAACAGTAATATAGAAATTAATTTGCAAATGGCCTGTGTAAAATGATCTTTTGATGAACAGCAGTTCAGCCTTCGATGAGTATAATGGCCTCATGGAGCTATCAATATTTCCCATCTTGGGCACTGGTGCTGGCAATAATGTGCCATTCTTTGAAGATAAATACTTTTTTTTCCTTAAGGGTGGTAATTTTAAGACCCTGTGCACATGCTGTTGTACTCAAACAGAACTCAGACAGCATTTTTACCTGAGGGTGACAGACTTGCAATAAATATCTCCATAAATAAATATAAAACTCTTTGAGGTTGTCCTGTTGAGAAATTAATCAGAAATCGGGTGCGTTAAATATGTAATGTGTCATACTTTAGATTAAAACAGTAAATGGTGCAGGGAAGTTAGGGCTGTAGATGTGATAACAGCCATGTTACATAAAATGTATTTGTTAATCAATGAATGTAATCACTGTAACACACTTTTAATAAAGGCAGAAATCGAATTTTGCTCCTTCTAAGATACAGTTTAAACCCCCCTCTAAAAACCCACATAGAATTTTTGCCCATTACCCGAGTTTCCTTCTACACATAATCATCTTCAACAAGCAGGTTATTTATGATGACGTCAATTTAATTTTTTTCACTGCCAGGTTTATGAAATGAGCTTATTTCCGAGTTATCAGCATTTTATTGTATGTTTAAAAGCACTAATGAACCACCTACACACTCTGCAGCAGAAAGCTGCTGGAGCAGCTAGTGTTTGGCAGAGATTACTGCAGTTTGCCATCATTAGCCCGGGCTGAAACGCTGTTTATGAAACATCTGACATTCAGACAGGACCCCTGGTTCACGAGAGCTCAGCCTGGTGCTCCATCACCACAAAAGAGGCAGAATCTCTCACTTCACTTCAATTGTTCTCTCGGGCTGTGAATGTAAAGAATGTTTTGACACATTATATTATATGACAATAAATAAATAAACCTGTCTGGCTGAGGTGGGAAAAGCAGTTCTTTATCGAATGTATATATATTATTCTACTCACACATATATACATATATGACAAGTAACATAAGCAGATTTTATTTCTTGCCACCCAAACATCAAAGTACACACAAGCATGTGTCATATACATACAGTCATATATACAAATAATAGACTGAAGTCTACACAAATAGTTCCTGCTACACAGTATGTATAGAAAGGAAGAAATACAGTGAAGCTCACACACAAAACAATTGTGCAAAAATTCACAGCATAAATTAAAGAAAAAAGCTACTAAGAGACATGAGGCTGTCTGATTTATAGACCTAATACTGATTTACAGACCTAATCCTTTTGTCTTTAATGGCAGTCTGTGAGGCAAAATCAACTAAATAATAAAGAAACTATTAAAAATAATCTTTCTGTTTTCTTTTCTTTTTTGCTTGCTATAATTTGGTATGTGGATTAAAACAACAGTTAATGATGAACTTCCTCTTTTCCTGTGCTCTCTCTCTTTTAAATGACTCATTGGATCCTTTAGTTCTTAGAAAGAATGAACAACGAAAAACTGTTTGATTTTCTATTTAACGTTCCCCCAAAACACACATTTCCATTGACCATATCATATTTCTAACTAAAGAAATGAAAAAAACTAAAAAAAACTAACTAGTTGTCCTTCTTTTGTTAAATTCAGTCCTGCCTGGCTTTATCCATATTATGTACAAATCTTTACCATGCTGGCCTGAAAGCTAACATAGCTCATCACCAGCACTGCTAATAAAAGCTTAAACTGATTGGCCGGTTTAGGTAGTCCCCCAGCCAGTCTCTTGACTGTGGTTTTAGAGTTTTTTTAATTAGTCAGTGTGGACTAGTTGGTCCATTTTTACACAAGTCACTTTCTTGCTCATACAACATGGTTAATCTGTTTGTTTACAAAGTGGCATTTTGAAGCATCCCACTGGCCATTTTTAGAAATGTGACATGCAAAAAAAAACTTACAGGAACCTCATTTTTGTGATACAACAAAATAATAGTTAGACTTATTTCTTTCAGACTACAGTTTTTCTGTTGCTGTGAGATATAAAATGAATGCAAAAATGGATAAAACAAAAATGGCCAGTGGGATGCTCCAAAATGCTTATTTGTAAACAAATTACCAGAGGTAATTTAGGTAAGCTTTAAGAAAGCTTTATAGTTTAGAATGAAAACCCAAACAACTTTTTACATAGTACATGATGAAAATCATTACTGATGGCTATTGTTCTGTTTCTATAGCTAAGCATCAGTGTAAATGGCTGCAGTAATAGGCAATACACACATCATTTTAAACATCAATCTGCCTTAAACAACATGCATTTGTCCTCATTATTTACATAAATACCAACATACTGTGGCCACATCAATAGTGTTTTGGTAATATAAATGGGAATAATCATGACAGAAAGACAGTACTATAGGCTACTAGAACATTAAAGCTAAGCTAACAGGTGCACAAACTCACTGCAAAATAACAAAGTTGTAAAGACTGAACTTTTCACCTATTTGTGAAATATGAATCGTGTGTGGGGGCTCATTTCACACAGTTTTACAACAGAAATACTGGGTTACAAATTAATGTGCAAATGGATGTTGTTTTGAAAGCTTTGCACAGACCATTCAGCAGCATGAGTTCAACTGAATTCAGGGCCGACGTGCAGTTTCATAATAAACGTGTGATGTGCTGTTATAAATGTACATGCTGCAATTTGCACTCCTCACACAAATTATTCTATTACTGTTGCTAGAGCATTTATTTCAAGAAACATTGCTTAGATAACAAAGCTAAACCCTTTGACCTTTATAATGATACATTATATGCGGAGTTTAATACTGTTCTTGGGCAACAGAATACGTAGTAAATGTATAAGTTGGTAAACAAAAGCACGTTGGGCCCGTTTGTGTGAATCAGTTGGTCCACCTGCTGGTTCAGCACTAACTAGAACAGAAATATTGCTGATGTAAGCTGGTCCAATTAGCAGGGATGTATTTAAAATAACTTTTATTAGACAGACCGTCTTGTGTTTTCCATTGAGCTATAATAGCACACTTGTATTCAACAGTCAACTGCAGCGATTTGATAAAATTAGATGTTCTCTTTCCTAATACACAACATAAGTGAGCTACAAAGTTTCTTCCACTATTCAACACTCTTTACTTTTGAGAGTCAGAATAGATGCAAAACAGCTTTCTTAAGTTCAGATATGTGGGTTGCCTTTTGTCTGGCTTCACTTGACACTGTGTTCCACAGACAGACTCAGGAGTCAAGCAACTTATAAATAGGTAGGAAGTATTTTTGGCTATATAGGAAGTAAAACCAGAAACTAATCTATGATAGTTATTGTAGTTTGAGAAACTTAATCTGATATTACATGTAAATGATTTAAACATTTAAAACTTTTTAATTATATCAGGCCTTAGAACCCCATGAAGTTGAAATTATCATGAGCTTTGCAGTCATGTGCTACTGTAATCCTACAGGTTGACAAAATCTTAGCAAATATATTATATATTTAATATTAGTCAATCACTTCCAGGATAACAAAACCAAACATACTGATGACTCATCCTGCACACAGGGCGTATTCAAGTTTGTGTCCAGACACGAATGTCCCCGCCCTCTATTACTACCTTCCACCACTTAGCAAAAGCAAGCAGCCAATCATGAAAGCCCCTATTTCTTCGTTCAGGAAATACTTTAGCACAAAAAGTTAAACTGTGATCTTCAAGCAATTTCATTGGCTGTTTAATAATTCCTCATAAAATCAGTGCACCCGAGGTACTGCAAAGCAACGTCCGATACACATTTAACTCAATCTTAAAAAAGAACATGCTGCAATAAATGTGAAAAAAAGAAAATCAATAAATGAATAAAAGTCAGCTTCTGAAATATCGGCAGATCTTTACTTTTGAACGCAAGCAGTTTTCTACTTTGGCACAGATTGCAGACTCAAACTGCAACAGGGCACACTCTGTTTTCCAAAACTTAACTGCTCTATATCACAAAATCAGCCCTGATTCATCCAACAAGCACAGCTTTTGCCATCACTATAGCTCTCATGAGCCCACAAGTGTTTGATGACATGGAGGGTCAAGGGTAAAGAAGAAAAATTGAGTCACATGGGAATTTGATTGGTTTAAAGGAACATGATGTAAGCTTTATCTAACTCTCAGCTGTGTGAGACAGGAAGAGGCGCATCACGCTAAGAATGCAATATCGCATGCTAATCCTGTGCCTCTCTCAGCCAGTGGGGACGGAACACGACAGTAAACGTATAGAAAATACAATGACCACCATCCATCTGCAACACAGAGCACAGATAAACAGGATATTTGTGTCAGCTGAAAGACTGAGCGGGTAGGAACGAGTTGGAGAGTTCTCACTTGACTAAACCACACAGTTCATCACTTTGATTTAAATCTATTTAGCATAGAAAAGACAAAGAGAATTTATTTTCATTTGTAAGTATTGCCCTAGAGCACAGGAGCCTCACTTGGCTACACCAGCCCAACAGGACTGACTGTATCTTCATCTACGTTCTCATGGGTCGCTGATGTCACATCCATCTGTCATCCTGCCCACATTCCACCATTTTGTGACTCCACAAGTTTGGTTCCAATTTAAAGTTTGGTTTCCATTCTTGTGTCCTTTCAATTTCCTACATCTTCTCTCTCGTTCTGTGTATCTTTGCAGAGACCAGCGAGCCAGTCGCCGCAGCTCATCTCATTATGCACACCGAGAAACAAAACACCCGCACACACAATAAATGATTCTAGTTTAAACCTCTCTGCAGGTTAAGAGCTTGATTATAGCGCATTGGCTGTCAAAAGCCATTTTGGCTCACAAAAATGGTAAACACAGTAATTTGGGCTTTCTTGTTGATTTGATTCCCGCTTGCTGCATGAAGAGGAAGAGAAGTAGAGGGAACGAGTGCTGCTGTTCATTCTCTGATCAGGCAGAAATACTGTATAATGCTCTAATTTAGTCTGTTTCAGATCAGGTTAGCACCCAACTCTCTGCTCTCCACTACCATCACCACCAAAAGCAGAGAAGTAGTCAAAGCATTTTGGGTTTCAAGTTTATTTGTCACAGAAGTAGTGAAATGTACTTTCTAAAAGCCCCAGACTAGCCATGCAGTCATAGAAGGACTACAGCAGTGGATCAAGGCACAGCCCTGGGATTTGTCCACCCTTACTGCCTGTGATCGGCCTATCAGGATACAATGTCATTAATAATGAGCATGCAGGTTTAGTTTGTGTTTTCACAGCATACTCACTACTGTGAACTGCATTCTCTGAATTGCTGTTGATGTTCTGATTCAGCACTGGGCTGGAATCCATGGTAACCAGGTCTGGGGACCAGGTCTGCATTCCTACTTAAATTGCAGTTTACAGATGTGTGGAAACACTTAGAAGAAGTTGTAATTGTCTGGCTGTACGTGGTTGAGAGAGCGTGCAGGTGTTGGCAGGTTTTTACACAGATAATCTTGAAAAATGTCACAGTTTATGCTCACAGGCTCTTTGTCACACACATAAAACCACACAAATACACACACGTTAGGTATCTATGCTTTGTGGGGACTTTCCATAGACATAATGGTTTTTATACTGCACAAACTGTATATTCTATCCCCTCACCCTACCCCTAAACCTAACCCTCACAGAAAACTTTTTGCCTTTTTACATTTTGAGAAAAGCATTGTTTAGTATGTTTAATAATCAATATCCCTCGTGGGGAATCAATTTCCCTCACTGACTGGTCCCTACAATGTAGGTGTGTGTGACTTTTACCATCATTGTGGGGACATTTGGTTCCCACACTGGTAGAAAAACAGGAACATACACAAACAAACACACTTACCGAGCCAGTGCTCTCCAGTGATTTTTCCGAATCCTTCTCTGTAAGAGTCCCACTCCCTGAAGAAATTCACCGATCCATCCTCCCTACGCTGAATCACCTGACACATATAAAATAATAATAATAATATATAAATATACAATAAAAAAATGAAGATAAAACTGAAGTTTTAGCAGAAATAAGAAGCACTGACGTGACTGGTCATAATGTGCCTAAATATCAGCCCAAAATTACCCGTGAGAACGCTATGTTATAAATGTTTCTAATGTTTCTTAAATTAAGAAGAGTATATAGCACCTTTGCTTACGTCTATGGCTACTTATAAGCTATTTTTCACTGAGAAGTACACTCAAATTGTAATTGCACGACTCCACTAGTTCCAGAACAGGTGCCTTAAACAATGAGCTTTTAAAAAAGCTGATATACTCTGTGATGTTGAGGCTCTACTTTAAAGTAATCCCTTAATAAGAGTGAAATATTTATTCATAGTCCATCATGTTATAGCAGAGAGAAATATGAACAAACATCTTAATAAAACAGCTCACAGCTGACAAATATAATATCATTGATAAAAAATGCCCATTCATTAGCATTGGTTAATGCATTAGCTAACATGATCATCTACTCAGAGCAACTCCAAAAGTTCTTAGTTCCTTTCAATATATACACATCCACATAACAGAACAGAGTTTTGAGAACTGGAGAATTGGGGAACTGGTGGTAGTGTGCATGGAAATCTTTTATATGTGATTTTTCTTTATTAAATTTAAAACTTACATTTACATTCACATTTATTCATTTAGCAGACGCTTTTATCCAAAGCAACTTATAAAGAGAGACAGCATTTAACATTCCTAACCCAACCCTAAACTCTGATTGGGTGACAGAAACTGGATAAATGATGTATTGATGTTGGGTAAAGCATTTTGCAAATGTGCCAGCGGGAACAAATGAATCCGAGTTCATACTCAACCAAAACATCAAGTGTCAAACCGATTTTAAATATAAGCCAATCCAAAGCAAGGTCTGCAGGTTATCAACGTAGACGTGTACAGAATAAAATGGCTCAAATAAGCCCATATAATTAGTCTGTCAAAATTCTGACACTTCTGAAAGTGAGGTGCTAAATGTTTGTGTGTGGGTGAGAGATTGTATGTGTTTTCTGTGGCGTAGAAAGGCACTCAGTGCATTATCGTCAGATAAACAACACTCAAGGGTCTCATTCTGTTCTTCTGCATTATCTGTAATCCCTCTGGGTAAATGGCATGTTTTCAAATCTGATAATTGTTCTAATTTGGTTGATGCATTGAAGACAAAGTTTAAAGCCTATTACCAACCAAATTGCATCGTTCTCTGCCTTCTTGCCTTGTAACAACTTTAGAAACTAAACTCTCATTCTAACGTCTTTTGTGGAGTCTATCAGAGCAATTTTCATGTCATAAGGGTGTAAACTGTACATCAGTTTGCTTTAAACACATGCTGGTGCTTCATCCTGGTCGTTAGAGTATCTGGTGCAAATTATTCATAATCTATTGAAATAGGTAAAAGAAAGAAACAAGGTTTGTTCGGTACAGGGCAACAGCTGTCAATCATCTTTAAGGTTCTGCTCGTTTCTCTGTCACACTCACCCTGTAGCTGCCCTGGAGGCTCCTGGGAGATCAACCCTGCCTACACAGAACTGAGTCAGAAATTGCTGTCAAAGTTGAAATTATACATGCACGCACACACACACAATCATGCTTTGGTGATATCTTTTTTCCACAGATTTAAGGCAGGCAAGCGGTGAAGGTCAGAGGGGGTTTGACCATCACTGTCTTGCCGTACTGTTAGCAGAGACAGTGAAGGAGAGAGACAGACAGGGAGAATAAAGGTGACAACTGAAGTGGGCCAACCTCCTTCCCTCTGTTCCTGTCATTTAACAGATTTCAGGATCAAAACAATCTCTCTCCAAGTCGTGACAGGGCTTAGGAATTTATAGTAATACTATTTAGAAAGGCTAGGTGATATGACAGTTTATAAACAGATGTGCCTATCCTTGCTGCTGATTGGTCGAGAGATGTTGTTTATTCATGATAAAGCACAGCTGTGAACACTTTACTGAGTTTCTGTTTGTATCACCGCACAGCACCTGCAGCTGATTGTTACTTAAGTTGCCACATTTTGTTATTGTTTACACAGACTATATCTTACAACAGGATTACTTTGCAATAGTAGTATAAAGGTAAGAACGCTTAGAGATTATGCTATAATAGTTTCTTTGAGGTGTTGTATATTGCCGTGGTTTTAAAAATTGTGACACTAAGAAAAACATATTTTTACAATTTTTGTAAAGAACATGCATACGTAAAATGCATAACGTGCACTCCTATTATTTTGTGATATAGTCTATATACATATACATTATACACACACACAATAGGTAAGTAAATAAAAAAAATCTCAAACTATTTATTACAGGCTTTCTCACTTTCTTACTCACGCACCCACAACCTACAAGACAAGCTCAAACACTGTGTAAATGTGTGGGTTTGGTTTTTGCATTGTAAAACTTTTCCCAAACTGCTTGTTATATTGTAATCTCTCTACTCCTCAGAAGAAAAACACCAAAACACTACAAAGCTCTATGAGCTTATGCATATGTCTGATGCATCATTCATTTACACAATCAAAAGACTTCAGATCACGTCACCTCATCTAATATTAACCTGTTCACACCCCAGTGTTTACAGTAATTGATCCAGTGCGGTTCTTACAGTGCAGTGATCTGTGAATCTCGCCCTGTGGTCTTTATGTCACGGCCCTGCCATTTCACTGCAAATGACAAACTGCACCCAAAATGTCAGTCGCCGCAGACCGGACTAATTAAAGATTCTCTTTTAATTAAAGTCCCCAGCTGAGGATTACAGCAGCTAAGGGCACCACAGTGGTGTTTGCTGTCTCTGTTGTTCTGTAGTACAGAACCTTTATGAAATTGATATCCTATTATAGCATACGGTTCAGGAAGTGAGAAATGATTTGCTGTCATTTCAGGAGATCTCTGTTAGGTTTGCTTGGGACAGGGCAGTTCGTGAAATGCTGCCTGCCATTTAATGCGTCGCTTGCATTGCACCTTTTAATATCCTCAGTCAATGCGATTGAAATATTAAAGCATTAATAACGTTATGCATTATTAACGTTTTGAGTTTATTTCAATCATTAAATATTCAGAAGACTCAAGCCTCTGCAGTTAAAATTCTGCATTTGTGTAGGGTGAATTATTTTCTTTTTTCTTGTTTTCGTTAATAGCTGCATTCAGTGAAACTGCATTTTAGAGAATTTCTATGGCCTTACATTTAGCCTAAGGATTCGCCTTTAATAAAAGATGCTTCAAATATGGAATGTGCTCTGATTGGACCGTCGGCACGAGAGAGGAAATGAGGACTGTATATGTTCCTTGCTTTTAAAGTTATTATTATCATTAATCAGTCTTTACATTTATTGCAAGAATCCAGAAAGTTAAAAGTTTACAAAAGTTGAAGGTTTATAGTTAGATGTGTGATTTGTTTTGGTGTAAATCTTTTCCTTTTTTCATATTTGAAAGAAATACAATTTAAAACAAAACAAACATTTATACTTTATCATTTATACGTTACTTGGGCCTGATTGGAATGAAACCCTTGATTTAAACTAAAGCTTTTTTTAGTATTTATTGTGACTTAACTCCGGAATCAATAGTCTGGCCTCAACTTTAAGGCTTAAATGACCTGCGATGGAACAAATACTTTGTTGAAGTGCTTTAAAGAATTTCAGATCAGGTTAACTCAAGTCAATGGTGACTATACTAAAAATTTAAAAGGCTGTTTCAAAGTAACACGGTCTGTTTGCTTCCTGGGATTCTCCTTAAGGTCAATGTGGGCCAAAACAGCAAATATTAAAACAAAAATTAAAAAACTAAAAACTAAAATGATCAAAGAGTTATTTTTAAAAATAAAAGAGATTTTTTAAAAAGTATCAAAAGAGATTAATTATCATTAATTCTGGATAATATTGCTTTCTGCATGACTACAGTACGTGAGAACACAAGGCTGCACCAATCTTTTATCATTTATAATGATATATATAATGAAAACACACACACGCACACATAATCCATGAATTACATGCTTTGATTAATGCGGGCCACGAATGGTATTTGAAAAACAAAAGTGTTGATTTGAACTGCAAGTTCAAGAACAAATAGCCGATCAAAAGACTACACTTGGCATCCTTTTTTTGATGACTCTATGACGGCACAGCAAAATGATTTCTACAGATCATCAGTATACTATCAGAAAACATAGGATGAAGAAAATTCAGCTAACTGGCTTCTTTTCATAGAAGCTGTAGCCTTACAAAGCTTTACTTCAGAGTGCTAAAACCAGTGAGAGGAACCCTTGGGAGACAGATGAGGAACATGAGGCATCTCTATTGCTTTCATGAGTCCACTACAAGACAAACACTCACACACTAAACAAGGAGCATATTATTGGGATGATGTAATGGTTTGGAGCCTCAGGTCCTGAATGTCCACCAGCCTTTGAGAAATCAATGCGTCTGTCAATCTATCAATGAGACAGTCGATGCGCCTGTCTCAAAATGCCAAAAACAGCTTTGCAACAGTATGCATTCATTTGCCAAAATGGTCACCCGAGGGAATGATGTATTCGATTTCTTCACTAAAATGTAAACCTAAATGTATTTGGACATTTAAGTCTCACTTATAATTTATTTATTTCATTGCATTACATAATGAAATATCAAACCAAGCAAATGATGCCAGACCTTTTCTTCGAACTAATTTCATATTTTAAGCAATTTAAGCTATTTTTGCAAATAGGTTTTAACCAACTGCGATCAAGGTTGTGTGAGTTTCTTTATGATATTATTTCCAGCTTAAATTTACACACATGCCCTCACATATAGTATTAAACTCTAGTGTAGTTCATTCCATTAACTATTTACATAATCCACAATCAGAAAGTTTTAAAACTGTTTTATATATTGTCTATAACATTTAAAACCTAAAAAACTACATACTGTATAATGTTAAAATGTCAGTTGGATTGAAATTGTGCAATGCAATGACATTCATAAATTGTTAAATGCGGCTTAAGTATCCAAATCCTCTTTTGGGGTCATTGTATGTCATTCACACATACATACACACAATAAGCCTACAAATTTACTGTGTGGAAACCCAAACACACAGGTGTGACCCGTATGAGATGTGATCCGATAAGCTTAAACCAGCTTTTGGGTTTTCCACACCACATTGTGATTAGGAGATCAGTGTTTAATCTGTGATTGGCAGAGAGGCTGATTACATCACAAGGGCAGGAAGCATTGTCTAAAAGACACTCAAAACAGATGTCTGGATTAAACCAGGATAATCAAAAATAATGACTTATATACTAAAAAAGGAGAGAGAGAGACTGAAAAAGAGAATAAATGGAGCTGGCTGCGAGATACAGTTTAATGTTTCCCTGACACTATCACATTTGTATGGTAGTGTGAGAATAAAGCCAGCATGTGAGTGTATTTAGATTCAGTATGTTTATGAATCTGCACCTTAAATGGCACTGTTTCATTCTCGACTCGCTTACTCTTCTGTGCTTGTTTCCATTCACCTTGCTTCTTTAAATGCGTTCTTCTCCTTCACTAATGTTGTCTGTAAACCTATTTTTTCAGTTTATCACCCTTCCCCTCTCTGAGATTGGCTCACTTTTTCCTCTCTGTGGATAGGAAATTACTGGATTAGTATGGAGCGATCAATCACGGGAGAGGAGGAATCATGTTTGATGTATAATCTAAGACTATCATTGACTCATCTCAGAACAAGACAGAGAGTCTTAAAAAAGTGTGTAATGTTGAAGCCTGATTCTATATTTGCTCGATAATTTTCCTGGAGTGGAATTTTTATGTGTAAACACCCAAAAAGGAAAAAAATGGTTCTCTTAACAGCCTAGTTGAATATAACACACATACATACTTATCTACAACTAGAGGAGGTTATTTTTGAAAGGTCAGGTCTTTTTTCAGATAAAACTAATAGAATAAGTGAGTGGTCTGTCTCAGTACTGTACCGAATTCACCCAACTGGATATTCATTAAATTATCTGTGTTATCCAGTCAGCAGGGTTTGGAATGACATGAGAGCAAATTATGACAGAATTTTCATTTTGGGTGAACTAATCTTTTAATTTTCTTTATATGCCTCTATTTCATTAAACTATCTAAAACTCTAACCCCTCGTTTGCATGTCAAAATCTAATCGCAATAAATCCTGCATGACGGAACAAGTTATAAAAACAGAGGCTTGTTCTATCCAATCACAGCCGCCAACCTGTGTACCTGCATCTGCCCTGTGCAATTATCTAAAAACATGCATTTAGAAATATACGACTGGGTTATGAAAAATAGATAAGCAATAAGAAACAGTCGAACACTGAAAACCATTTTTCCAGACAGTATAAAACAACTCGCATTCCAAGTCCAGGTTTTTCCCCAAAGCGTGTCCACAAATTGAGTTTCAATCTGAAACTTTTACATTCCAGGTCTTAGCGCTTTTTTAATATTTCAGAGAGGAGTTGTGGGTACTTTTGATAAAAGCACCATTTGATAATGGCGGATCACGTAGCACTCTAATAGATCTGCTTACATAAATGATTTATAGAGTGCTCATTTTTAGTCTTCTCCTTTTAGCAGATAAAATAATAATAGTGGAATACATTATCCAGGGGCAGAGCGTGGGTCATGCATAGAATACGGAATATCGGCGAGCACAGGTGATAATGTGAGCGAACGAGTGCGGTTATGTGCATGCATGGACGTGTGTGAGCGAAAGACCTTGTGGAAAAGCAGGAAAGGGAGAGAGAGGTAATGTAATGCATGATCAAATCAGGGGAGAAGATATGAAACATCTTTCTTGACTGACACCTCCATTCTGTCTTGTCTTGGTTCATTCATCTGTCAAAGCTCTCGGTGTGTGTGTGTGTGTGTGTGTGAGAGTAAGTGTGTGTGTGTGAGACTGCGTAATGTTACGCTTGGTTTTACCAGTGCAGCAATAACATTGAGTTGTTAGAATTGTTACCATTCTCTCCCTCTGTCTCTCTCTTTCTTTAGCATTATTGCTGAAGAAAAGTGTCACTCCTATTTATAGGAGCTCAGGGTATCTGGCAGAAAAGAGTGCTCTCTCTTCTCCCTGTCATGCTCCTTGCCTAAATGAAAACAAGAGGATACAAAAAGACGAGGACAGACAATATAAGCTGTGATGGAACCAATGAATGAAAGCGTTGAGGTTTGAGAGGACTTTTTCTCATATTAAGACAAAGCTGTAGCTATAGCAGCAGCTCAGTCTGTAAACGGTACCATTTTCATTTCCATTCGTTATAGCTGTGACACAATCCACAGCTTCGTGTCAGGCCAGCATAAGAGTCTGCAAACACATGCAATCAATTAATACATGAAAAATGGATATGAGGGGTGGAACTCAAACTGTACAGGGAGTTTGAGGGTGATGTTGGAAATGGGTAGTTGCTGTGTACATTTAGTCTGTAATAAAAAGGAAAGTGTGTGTGTTTTAGAGTGTTTTGGTGTTTTAGCTTGAAATTCTCCTTTGACTAAGAGTCTATGGAGTCCCCTTGATCAGCGCAGTAAAAGGTTGTGGCCACCTGTCCAACATTTCATTCGCATTTTGGCTAATAATGTTTGAGCCAAATGGTCTAGTAACAAAATACCCTTTTCATCTGAATCCTTTGGCCGTGCCAGACCATGTTTAATTAGGAGTCACATGATCTTGATTCTTGAGACCCTGGAATCAAATGTTATTACAGGCTTTCTGATGTAAATCACCCTAAGAATTCTAGACTTTTTATTTCTAAAAAGAATTTCTAGTTCCACCGATTTTAGAACTGTTTCACACTCCGCATCTCCCTTGTTGTTCTTCATGTTGAAGATCAAATGCATCTTTGGCTCATTACATTTTCACATTTCATTAGTTTCCTTTCAATTTACACACATTATGACAGTAGGTGTCTTTTTTCCCAGATGTAACACATGAGCAACAAAAAGTGGGGCAGTTTTGAAGTACTAATAGCCTGCTAGACTGCACATAACAGACTTTTTTCAGCTCTTATTTTGTCCCTATGACCAACACTTTTCTCTCTCTATCTCTCAAAAGCTTTTATAAGGTCACACCAATTTTTACTCTCCTCAATACATGCTCATATATGCAGATGACTCAATGATTATATAATCAAGATTAGAATGATGTAATGGGTGAAGAAATCCTGCAGTCATGCAAGCCATTCAGTGGTCATTTACATATGGGTGAGTGTGATGAATGTGATGCTGTACATTGATAGATTAATATGCATACAGATGTTATTGATTCCTTGGGAGGCGTTCAGAAAAGACCAGTCTATGTAGTGAGCAAAATTCAGTTCTACATAGGGAGACTCAAGTGGATACACACTGAATTATCTGAGATATCAGCCAACTGAACCTTGTCATCATCATATCACCATCAAGACCTCAATCTCACTAAGTGCTATCATGATACTTTTCATCATTTTAAGCAGTCAAACATGACAGTATCTTTCAGCTTTAAAAGATTATCTCATTCTGGTAAGGCTTTCGATAAAGATAACAGTACATCTACATTTTATTACTGAACTAGTTGAGGATTATTGGCGTATGTTTGGTTGAAGAGATTAGATGCAAAAACGTATATGATATCTGAAGTACATTTGCGGCTCCAAAAACCCAGCAATGAGCTTGAAATGTGATGGATTATATGTTCTTTAGTGTGGTTTAAGACATCTGTGTGTGCCACTAAATGCGTTGTGCTTTGTTGAGTTGTGTGGGCATATGATTGTAAGTGCACATGAGGTAATGGGTTTGTATTTGTGCCTCAATGAGGGATCTGCACACAAAAATGGATTTTGCTGCTTGTTTGATTTGGTTCATTAAAATTAACTAATGATATACAATATACATGAAGAATGAACTTAATTTCATTGAATAAAAGGTTAAACAGAAGTTTAATTCATTTATTCATTTGCATTTGGCCCACATGAGAAATGTTTCAGCCATAACCAACCAATGTGAAGAAATCTATATACAGACAGACACAGACAATGGAAATTGATTAGAGCATTATTTTTAATTTAACATCATCCATTTATGTCATTTATTTAATTTAGTAGTCTATTATATTAAAATTATTTTTGTTGTTTTGGTTTTGTTGTTGTTTGCCAGAATAATGTAGACAGCCAATGCATAAAGGCAAAAAGTGTATTAAAACGTATATTATATTAGAGAGATGTAATGTATATTAGAGAGAGAGAGAGAGAGAGAGAGAATGAGAGAGAGTTACTTCAGTTAAAAGACTGAACGACACAGGTTTGAATCCGTTTCAGTCACAACATCATTATTAATTTAAGTCTGCACAACAAAACTTAAGCTAAAAGCATTATTTTCTGTGGAAAGAACTTAATTTAATTGTATTTCCGTTGAATGCTTTTTCAGTGGCACACACGATTGTGTGTGTAAGTGTGTGTGTGTGTGTGTGTGAGCTGTAGTGTGTTACTGTGACTCACCGTCCAGCCACCTCCGTCTGTGCTCATATCACAATACACCTGAAAGCCGGCGGGGTAATGAGTAGGAAAAATAGAGTAGATGCCATCTTCCCTCTGACCACTAGCATATATATCACTACAGTCACGTGGACGAGAGCCTAAGAGAGATAGAGATAGAAAGAGAGAGAGAGAGAGAGAGAGAGAGAGAGAAACAGAGAGAGAGAGAGAGAAAGAAAGAAAGAAAGAAAGAGGATTTAGGACAACCAGGGGGATGTGCGTTATTTATTTTTTTAGTGCAATGAAAAAAATATATTACTTCTAATATATACTTCTAATATACAAAATCTAGTGCATATCTAGTGCAAAATCTAGTGTACAACCATTGCCATTGACAATTTTATTCTACATATAACATGAACATGCTCTTACTATGTGAAAACTATAAAAACTGCATCTTGCAGAATGCAATCTTATCTCCCTCCTAGAAGACATCCTCAACAGCATAGCAAATAGCTAAACTAGGCCAAGGCTAATTTAATGGCCAAAGGAATAGTGCTAAAGGTTAGCCAATACGACTTCATGCCAGCTTTTCAAGGCAGCTGGTGCATCTCAGTTCGCTGGTCTCTGCTCCCAATAGGGCTATTCTTTTCTCTGATTATAGCAAACACTCTCCCCTTCACTGCCACACACTTGCATACAAGTGTCTGTTTCAAACTGGGGTTCATTACAAACCACACCTGTGGCTCCAGCAGACACATCAGGGTCTTAAAAGGAAAGTGCAGAAATGCTTTTAGACACATTAGGCATCCCGAGAGCGCAATTTAAGTGCAGACACTTTCCTCGCGTTCCCAGTCCCTCGTCTAATGAGAATTTAGATCAGCGGGAGAAAAGTAATAAGGCAATAGTTATATGCGCACTTTAAACACAGTTTTCCGTGAAATTGCCTGATATTCTCTGGATCAAGAGAGAGTCGGTGAGTCAACAGTGGGAGGATTAGCGCCTCTGCTCTGGGACTGGAAAGCTCATGACTTTAAGCTGGTGATGTTGGAGCGTGATTTCGAGAGGGCATGTTGTGTTGTTGAGATCGTGGGAGTTGATAATTGTCTAGTGGTGCAGGTAGGATGGACAAACTGATAAATCTGTATTAATAATCTCAGAGGCTGCCCAGATGGAAAATGGGTGAATAGAGGGGTGGAGGGATGGGGAACAGTTTGGATTAACAACATAAATTGCAAAAGCAGGCGAAAAATCAATCAATGCTGAACATTTAATTTCAAAACCCGGCATATTAATAGTGTGTTGATCCTCCTTTTCCTAAACAGCTTTTTCATTATTAGAAATGTTTTCCATTAGGTGTTAAAACACGGCTGCAGGCATTTGATCTAATTTAGATGCAAGAGCATCAGTGAGGTTTGATGCTGATGTTGGGCAATCAGAAGGGTCTGTGTTTTGCACAGGCCTGTCAAGTTCTCCTACAGCAGACTCAGCCAACCATATTACTGGTGGCACCCTATGATAATATCACATTGAAAGTCACTGAGCTCTTTAGTACAACAAATGCATTATTCCCACAAGGACATAAAAGAGAAATGGGTAGGCAGGCTAGATCTCACCGTTAGCACAGCCTTTAAGTCGAACTCCTCTGACTGGCGCCCTCTGCAGGTCAGCCTTCACCCTGGCCTTCAGACCACCTGTTTCTTTCTGCATTGCGTTCAGAGCATCGCTCACAGAGTTCACAATCTTCACCATGTTAATCTGGCTTTCAGACAGCAGCTGCAACACACAGATATAAAAGATTATTACAAGGACAGCATAGTTACAAACAGTTTAGGCAGCCAGCCATAATAAACGGTGAGGGACAGATTAAATATGAGCAGATAATCACATTGTTAAGATTAATTGACATTAGTCAAGTCAAAGTCAACTTTATTGTCAATTGTGCCACATGTTCAGCACATACAGAGAATTGAAATTGCTTTACTCTCAGACCCTAGGTCAAACCTACTGATTATAAGCCTGGCTCACTAACCAGTATGCAACTGCCTCCCTATACATAAAGTAAAAATGTATAAATGTAGTGCAAACAGGTAGAGCGCAAACAGTGCAGATGTGAAGTGAGTAGTGCAAAGAGAAATGACAAGTTTGTGTACACGTAACTTAAGAATTTTGGCAAAAGTAGTATAAATAGCTACTACCTTATTTGCCAAGTCTAAGTTGTATAAGACTGGCTATTGTATTACTTATTTGTACTTTAATGCTTACTTTGTGAAATACCTGTTTGGGGATTATAGTGGAATAGCAGTAATAGCAAAACTGGCACAATTAGAAAAATGTTTATTAAGGTGTAAATGTTTATTAAGGTCTCTTTAATACCGAAATAAAACTAAAGGTAAATGAAATTAGTCCTTTTTTTAGTCATCAAATTTTTCTAAATAAAGTGACATTGTCCATAAACAACATATATCAGCCTATGCAAACACTTTATATTCTCTTCTATATTAAGATTCAGTTCAGCATCCTGGACAGCGACACAATCAGTTACACTTCTGGAGCACAACAGAAAACATCTTTCATGCCAGCTGTGTGTTTTTTTTTT